>JAGDQP010025608.1:0-26757 GCA_022664845.1 Lepisma saccharinum
TTTGTGTTAAATCAAAAAGTAAATATGAATGCGGTTTCGCAGTAGCTTTTTCAAAAACCTCTACAACACTCTTACTATGATGAGGCATAATTTGACGTGCTAAATACTGAATTTGTAATTTATCTCGTGGATTTTTAAAAATTACGAGATATTGACTATTTAAGAAATGTCTCGAGAATGTTTACCTTTAGGAAATAAATTTCGAACTATAAACATAACTGATAAGTTTTTATGATGAGCATATTTCGTAAACAAATTACTGACGTCTCAGTTTGTTTCATTCATTAAATCATCTAAAATAATTAATGAGTTGGACTGCCTTTTAAAATTATTCATATCTGTTATTCCTCTAATAAATCGAATATTATTAAGGGATGTTTGAAGATTTGGTACTATTGCACCATAGCACCAAACAATTTCTTTGAAGTGGGTAGTGAACATTTTATCCCTATATTATAGCAATTTTCTAACAAAAGTAGTTTTCCATGAAAGGGATGGTCCGCTGATCATACATTAAATAAAACGAAATGAAACAATTATTTAAAAACATTTCCTATTATATCATCCTGAGGGGAACACACACACATACTTACATGAAAAAGGAGTCAACCATTACGTTTTTCGTCGTTTAAAGCCATACGGCAGTGTGTGAAAGTCATCTTTGTCATTTGTATCTTTTTGTTTTCTTTCATTATTTACAATTTGATGTGTCTTATGTTCAGGTCTGTTTACAATTTTATACCCAGGCAAGCTTCTGATCGTATTTGGGTTAGTCACAACTTTCTTTTCATATTTCTGCTCCACTAAATTATAAAAATGGTCAAAATCAATCACTTTTCGCGCCCGTTCATTTAAAGTAATGCCCCTAATCTTAGAAGTATGCCTAAACTTTTCTTCATCTTCCAACAATTCGTTTTCCTTAAAACTATAATTTTTCGGTCCCAGCCCTACGAATTTCCGAATCTCCCACCCCAGTTCAGTTTCATTAGTTAATTGGCCCAAATAGTTCCCAGTAGCTAACCTGAGTAGTTGATTCCTTTTTTGCACATACATGATAGTGTCACCATAGAGTAGAAATTCAATACCTATAGCCTCCATTAATTCAAATAGTCTAAGTCTGGCCCAGGATGATATAAAAGCAACTAAAATGGGATTAGAGAAGGGGTAAGGTCTATTTACATTTTTAGAGTCTTTATATGTTATTACGAGTTTGCTTTGTCCAATACGAACAACGGATTGAACTTGTAAATGCCGCGCTCTAATGATTTCTAAAAATGAGTGGGCATCAGATACAACCCTGGTCTGAGGTAAATCTGTTCTCTGCCCCCACTTCCCAAACAGAGAATTTAAAAATAGTTTTGCGAGATACCTCAGACCAGCATTATAACTGATTTTATCATACTCGAGCGTTATTCCTTCATGTTCAGCAGAGTCTCGAATGTAAGACTGTTTTTCCTTCTCAGTCTTACATTCAGAGGGAAAGCTACTAGCTTCTTGCTTCATTTTCAGGAAAGTATTTACATACTTGAAAACTGCCTCAGTCATTTTAAACTCCCAAATTTCATAAGTTTTAAGAATTTTATAGCCCTTTTTAATAGCTATATGTAATTCGGGAGTGCAAAAGGTCCCAATGAAGCTCCGTTGTTCCTCATCATGATTACGTTCCCCCTTTCTCCTTTGCTTCCATACAAAGCCTACAAAGTCCAAACACTAGACGTTTGTTTGCATTGTATGGAAGGATCGGAATGTCTAAATTCTGTGGAGCTAAAACCTTACAGAATGTAACACCATGGATATCCTCTGGCTTCGGGATATCTTTTCCTCTGTGAATAATAGGCTTCCCAGTAGGAAGAGGCTTCCTCGACATTACCCATGGATAGAGAGAAGTGACATCTACGTAGCGGATGTACTCATCATCTTTGCATTCATACAAGGCACGAAAACATTCAGTTCTCCCTCCCTTAAAACTTTCCTTAGGGATAAGAAAACCTTCAATTTCCTTACATTTCGTTTTAATAAAATCCTGAATGTAAGAGGAATTCCGTACTTGCTCGTTCCACTCACAAGCCCAGATTTGAATAACTTTTAAACCACACTTTTCTAAATATTGTTTGCGAATCTTTGTTGCTTCATACCTGTTTTGCAACGTCACACGTTGTTCGTCATCCAAAGGATAATGACGAAGCTGTTGAATACAGGTATGACCATGCCAATAGCACCTATAATACTCATAAGCTGTACTATTTTTTTCGTCATAACCATCCAATTTATATCTACCAAATGGTACTTCGCTCCCATTAGCAATGGTTTGAATACTAACATTTGAGTCAAGAGACTCCAAATACTTCATCCATTGTAAAGATCTTTTACTAAAATGATTACGGTATTGGAACCCCATTGGAGGAATGACGGGGATGGTATTCTCTGGTAGGTATAAAGACCTGAAACATTGCATTGCACAGGCTGCAATAGTACAGGTCTCGAGAAAACATTGAATACCAAATGTTTTCTCTTTAATAAGATTCGAAAACTTAATCACAGCTTGTGTGAGAAGGAATACATCGTTCTGGCAATACTCAAGCATTTCTTTCTGCATGTTGAACGTCGAATCTTTAACTGTAGCATACCACTCTAGAAAAGCCTTCCCTTCTTCCTCGGATTTTGAATCCAGGTCATAAAAATCGATGATAGGCCATGCTCCTACATGATTCTCGTTTTCTTTCGTATTAAATAAAAAGGGGAAGTCACCCTTTTTAAGCCCTTCTTGTAATCCCATGGTTTACGGTCATTTTGATAGCTTTTCCCTTAAAAATAAATAGCTGTCGTTAAAAGAAATATTTGCGACCGATAATTGTATAATCTTTTGACCTTGTGCAATAATATTAGGGGATTAGTTTTGTTTTTCAATAAGATCCCTTGCTACTAGTAAAGTATCAAAACGGGAACTATTATGTGCAATTCCCACCACTCTCTCGAACTTTGGACCTTGACGAAGGACGTGGATGATAAATGGCTGCATGTCATAAAGCACAAAGTCTCTATCACCTTGTGCATTACCACATACTAAACATTTATACTACACTTCCTTGTCCTTACATTCGTGACAGCGGTGAGAAACATAAATTAAGTTTGCACGATGCTCACTTTCTCCCTTTTCATTCTTTGCTAGTAGTTGAGTTTCTTCATCGAAAACAATGTACAAGAAGTTTTTAATAGACTTTTTCTGTAACTTCTTAAACCAAACAGAAGTGCGTCGGTTCAACATGCGTCAGACATATATTACAAAAACGTTCTCCACAAACCTGATCACCTTTTCGACAACGAGAATCAATTTTAACTCCACACTTTGGGCAAAGTTTCACGTAGTAACATAAGGGCTTACGATTCTCATCCATACTATGAGTGCGATAGCACGAAAGAGTAGGAAATGTTCTTAAACAAACGCCACATTGAATATTACTCTCTTCATCATCAACAACCCTAATAATATGTCTCTCCTCACATATTTCACATTGATACTCACACCTATGTTGATATCGTTCGTGATAGGGGTAAGACAATCCGGACAATACCCCTTTTTATCCAGAAAGGACTTGATACAAGAAATGACTACGTAATGCTGGTTTTCATAAAACAGGAATAGCTTTTTACTAGAAATAGCACTCTGCCCCCGATACCATATAGTAAAATCCCTTGTCAATGGAGTTCGTACATAAACAACAAACTGGTAATTATCACCAAAATGAGTGTGGAACTTGTCCAATTCCTCAATACCCCCTCCATTTTCCCTTTCAAATCAACATCTGCAGCTTTACATAGGTCTTTGCCTTTCTTCATTCAAAACATTGGTGTATTACGCATATAATATGGATTATTCCTTGACTGTTTTGTCTGTGGTGCTCTAGTTCGAGCCAGACAAAGTGCTCGCGCGAGGCAATCATATTCCCCAACGCCGGGGAAGCTCGGAATGGGAATGATATGTTTTTCTAAGTACTCCTCCATTGGGAGATACTTTTTATCATTCTTTCGACCCTGTCCACGTATCGGATCCGTAATATGACACTTGATCGTCATTCTTTCACCAAGGAGAAATACCTCGTTTGAAATCAAAATTTTTTCCAAAGTGAAAAGAATATGATCAAGTGCCATATACGGACGTTTTCTCCAAGGAATATAAACGAGGCGCCCGAGGGTGTTGTTTGAACTGTCTATGGAGAACCCAATGTAACTGTCGTGGTCCACATCTGAAAATATCTGTTCAAGCGAGAAAGTGAACAGGGTCTCAACATATTGTTCGAGGTTTAAAATTCTACAGGGCTCTCGAACACCTATGGTAACCTCTACTCCACGTAAAGGGAATCTAGTGTATTCTCGATTTCGGCGGGATATCACTTCAAACGCATTTTCTCCTGTTCCATGCAGCTGGGGATAGGCATTCTCATTCACCCATTGACTCGCATCTTCCATTTCTAATTCCGCAATAACCTTATAAATCTCCCTTCTCTTCAAAAAAAATTTCGGTACACACTTCATCCCCTCTCTGCGACATTTCTAATACATTATGCGGTTGAGAATCCCTATCCACTCTCACAGCCTTAATGTTTTCCTCATTCAAACTTTCCCTATCAACGCTGTGAAAATCTGCATGGCTGGTACTAGGAATATCAGGAGCAAATGAAGTACTTGGCATATGAGTAAGAGAATTAGTGGGAAGAGGATAGAGGGAAGAGGTTCATCCGTAGATGTAGTGCAGATAGGAGCAGGTACTGCTACTGCTGCTGGTGGGGTGGTGGTAGCATGAGAGCTGAGGAAGAGGATATGGTAGGGGAACAAATTCCAATCGTGGTACAATAAACGGTAGAATTTGGAAGAATACAAGTCATTGTGTTCGCTACTGAGATAGTGGTACTAGTGCAAGCACTAGTACAAGTCACAATTACATTAGATTTTCTCGTAGCATTATCTATATTAGAAGCTACACTGAATGGGAAAGGAGGAAGAGACCTTCTGCGAAGAATGATGGTCAGAGATTCATCTTCGTTCAGACGAACATAAATCTCTGAATCACCACTCTCCACATGAGGTACTAACCCTAAGAGCATAGCTACTACAGGGTCAACTACTCTCCCTCCTTCCTCATCCACTGGATCTACTAAAATGGAATAATGCTGCCAGCCTAATGCTACAATTCCATCTTTACTGAAAAAGCCCCCATACCTAGATTAATAATATCTTCCTTGCTCTCACACGCTGCCAAAATGGCTCTACACATGTTTTCATCCTCCCTAGATTGCTCACAAAGATTCCCGATGAAGTTAAACAGATTGGATATCCTAGGATAACAGCCATTCACTGAGTAATTACATACCTGTCTCCAGGTGTCGAGCATTCTCTCCTTCTCTCCATACCCCACTTCAGCTTCACGTGTCAAAAGAGCATCAACTGCATTCAACAATGCACTCATATTACTGAAATTATAAAAACAATATTAGTATTACTATTACTTTACCAAACACGTTACAGATAAATGAAAACATACAGTTCAATTAAAATGAATGCTTACTAAAATTAGCTTTCATAATGATATTACAATAAAAGATATTCAAATGAAATCTAAATATAAAACATAATGCTCTATTCAAAATCAACTTCAGATAAATAATAATAGATGAAAACTCTTTAGTATTTACTTTTAAAATCATCATTTTTTTATACAACTACAATATTAGAAGAGAAAATTCAAGTATAAAAAATGACTGATCTATAATTCCCTTATAAAATTTAAGATGTGAGAACATTAATTGATAAAAAAATCCTATGTGAAAGAACATTCGCTTATATATCTAACAGAAAGCATAGCATATAATTCAAGCTTGAACGAACATACATTTAAACAATACCACATAATACATCATTAGACCAACATTACTCATGTAATGTTATTTTAATAAACTCATATGAAACTATGTTGGTCTCCCTATTCTCATATAAGACCAGCGAGCAATTATAAAACAATCGACCATGACAAAACATTCCCTTATGGAAAAATCTATTTACCTTAATTCAAATGTCTTTTTACAACAAAAAGCTAGAAGACTTCAAGAGCGAAAGGTAAAAGACTTCAGGAGCGAAAGGTAGAAAACTCTCAGTACACTAGCCTTTTCTAAGAACCAAATTGAAATCTGAAATGAAAAAATAACTTTCATTAATATTTACTCATAGTAGGCAATTTAGCTTTACATGATCACTCACATAATACATCGTTAGAACAATATTGCTTTATACACTTCTCACATATAATATTAAAAAATCCTATGAAGATACCTTGATCAAACATTCACATTTAACATCATTTACTTAATATTCCATTATGAAACATCTATTTACCTTAATTAAATTGTATTTTTTTTACAACAAAAGGTAGAAGACTTCGCCTTTCTCAAGGAGGAAAAGGTAGAAGACTGTCACTATAGTAGGCTTTCTCAAGGAGCAAATGGAAATCTGAAATGAAAAAATAACTCATTAATATTTACCCTCAGTAAGGAATTTAACATTACATGTTCACTCACATAATACATTATTAGACCAATATAAGTTTACGAACTTCTCACATGTAATATTATTTTAAAAATCAGTAAAAATACGTGGACGAAACATTCACATACAACACCATTTTCTAGCGTTCCATTATTCCCTTATGAAACAATCTTTTTACCTTATTTTAATTGTTTTTTACAGCAAAAGTTAGAAGACTTGGCCTTTCTCAACGAGCAAAATGTAGAAGACTGTCACTATTCTAGCCTTTCTTAAGAATCAAATTGAAATCTGAAACAAAAAATAGCTTCCATTAATATTTAACCCTCATTAAACAATATACCTTTACATACTAGCTCACTTCCTACAATTAAAATCACTGAAAAACAAACATTCTTTGTACAACTTCATGTGTTGTAAATATCCCCAATAATAGTGTGTGTGTGTTTTTCCTTATTCTTATCTGTATGTTTTTCTCTCTGGTGGAAGTTTCAAATCTAAAATCAGTTTCTACACAGTCAATTAAGCTAGATTGAAAGCTGCGATTGTCGATTATTATTATTATTTTAAACCGCGGTGGAAAGTTTCAAATCTGAAATCATTTTCAAATCTGAAATCACTTTCTACACGGTCAGTTAAACTAGATTGAAAGCTCAGATTCTCAAGTATTATTTTAAACTGTGGTGGAAAGTTTCAAATCTGAAATCAGGTTCTATACACCCAGTTAAACTAGATTGAATACTCTTCTGGTAATTATTTTTTTAACAGTCTCTTTCCCTTCAGCATTACATTTGTGTCAATTGGTTTCCGAAAGCTCTCTTCCCGTCATCATCTTACTCCTCAATAATTCATTATCCTTACAGCAATTGTGTCCGTCTCCCTCAACGGCCTCTTTCCTTCCTTCCTTTGTAATCTTATTAGTCTGCACTATGCTCTCTTTCCCTTCAACTCTACAATCAAGCTAACATATACTCTTCCTTTCTTTCTACTATTCAAGCACATGAGCTCCTCAGTTATAATTTTAACAATTTCCTAAAATTTAAAATCACTGAAAAAATAGTCTGTGTTACTATGACTCTGTGTATATATGTGTCTTTCTTTCTATCTCTTTTTTCTATATGTTTATCTCTCTCTGTCTCTCTACTTTCAATCATTCTGTCTCTCTCCTCTCTGTATATATGTGTATTTCCATCTCTTTTTTCTGATCTGTCTCTCTACCCTCTCATTTTTAAAAAAAGAAAGCTTACGTTAAAAGACAGTAATCTCCAGTCATCTGATATGCCCTTCTCGTGCTGCACCTGATACTTCCCGAAAGTGTCCACTAGGGGCTATGCTCAAGATGCCATTCTGACATTTCCCAACCGTGAAAAAAAAATCTTTCAGAATGGTCAGCTCCAGGGATTGAACCTAGGACCTTCCAAATACTGACTCAACGGACTACCACTGAGTTACAACGGTTCAATTTTTCCGCTCTATGCTGTACTCTAATATAATAGAAATCTACTTATTTAAACATATTTATATTTACAGTCATTATAATCATTAGTATTCCGCTCAATGAAAAAAGTTAGCCCTCTCCATTCAAAGCTAAATTCGGTTACTTTTTAATGCTGATAACTAGCTCTAATCAGAAGATAGGTGATTCAATCTCAAAGTTTAACTGAATAACATATATTTCCCCAGTGTGACTAAGGACCCAAGGAAAAATAGAAACCTCCGTGAAAAAATTCAGAGCTGAAAACATGCATTTAAAGATTAAAGCTAGATTAAAATTGAACTCGCGGATTTCAGATCAGCACTAATCGCCTGTGAATTTTCAGGACAGCACGTACATTTCTACCAAAATTTTCATTCTTAAGGGGTCCATGAATTCTAAAGACAGGAGTTTTCTATCGAGCAGGCTACAAGGTTTTGTTATCAGAATTTATTTTCTCCTCAAGAGTCTCCTGTAATCTTATAAGAACAACCATTCTAAAAGGATTTTCCTTTCCGAATTTTCCCACCAAAATAGATGTATCAACCTCTGTCGCGGATTTCACATCAGCACCAAAGACACAAGGCGGGTTCAAATCCTTTTCCTTGTCATTCCTAACTGAGTCATTCCTCTAATAAGCTACTTCATTTATTTCAATCTCTTTCTAAAAAAGAATGCTCACCAAGGGCGAAGGGGGAGGAGTCATCCCTGAGAATTATTAAGTTAAGATACAAATATAAATTAAAATTGTGTATTTCTCTATCTCGAAATAATCTAAGAACTTCCTTCCTTTTAAAACAAACCCTAAATCACACACTCACTCGTATATCAAAAAGAAGGTTTTTTAATACGCAGAAGTTTACCAAACAAGAAAAATAATCCAAACACTTCCTTATTTACCGTTTTCAACAATATTTAAATCATCAAATGTTTAAGTTGTGTGAAGAAATTACACATTAGAGACTGCCACTTACTTCTGATAATCAGTGTATTTTCCCTGCTTTAAGAAACAAGCAATGTACTATCAGAAGTGACTAGTAAAATGACCTCATCACACACTATTTTATTATCTTCTGTAAAAGGAAACTTCAAATCATAAGGAATGATCTGAGATATACTATGTCAGAAAAAAGACAGTTCACAAAGTTTAATCAAATAAAAAAAGTATTAGTAAAAGTTCCTCGCGGAGAAGGAGAGATTTTAGCATTTTAATCTTCTAACAATATTTAAACATTCTGACATCATCAAGTAAAGAGATTACTATGATTTTCTTTCTTATGACTCTGACGAAATGCAAATGTTTCATTTATCTTCCATCAATATTTCAACATTCTAACCTCATGAGCATCAAACTCTGATTTACTCACTCACTTCAATATCAGAAAAGATGCTTTCAAACGTCAGAGGTTTACTAAACAATAATAATACTTATTATCTTCTTGTCTATAAGGAAGTACAAACTATAAACCTTCATTTTCAAAACAATTGACACACTTAGTGTATACATAGTAAGAAGTATACAGATAGTGTTCTATCTGTTTATCATTCAAAAACAAAAAAAAAATTGATTTCTCTCTAGAAAACCACAGAAAGGATTCTTCATTTTAATCTCATTTCTATACGAATACTGTTAACATCATGTTCGCTATCTCACTCTGCATTCACAGGACCTTTTAGATGAATACAATAAAATTATCGTACATTATTCCGTGGGAATTCAAAATGAAGGTGAGCTTTTTTAAAAAATCTAGATATTTTCTTTCAATGTAAATTCCATACTTTACTATTCATACTTTACGATTCCGACTATTCATCTTTTCTCTATAATTCATTTTTCAAACGGTTACTGAATTATTAATATCTTTCTAAGGATGGGATCTACAGGGATTCTAGCAGAGTTTCAATTTTGAGGGTGCTATCAATTTTCAGACGATTACTGAATTATTAATATCATGCTAAGGATGGGATCTACAACGATTCTAGCAAAATTTTCAATTCTTAGGGTGCCATAACTTTTTTTTTCATAAGTTCAATTCCAAAGAGCGTTTTCCCCAGAATTTTTCTGACAAGCGGTAGAGGCATTCTACATAGGACGTACAGTTTTTTCTATCCAGCAAGCTATAAAGTTTTTTAACCCGGATTTTTTAATTTACGAGGGTGTGTGAATTTTCATGACAGGACACAATTTTATATCAAGTATGCTATACAGTTTTTCTTCTAGGATTTTTAATTTGGAGGGTCTCGGAATTTTCAAGACAGGGTTTTCTACCTGCATTTTCAATTTTAAGGGGTCCGTGAATTGTAAGTACACGTGCTATAGTTTTCAATCCAGCAAGTTATACGTTTTCTATCAGGATTTCTTTTTCTCCTCAAAATTCCCCGGAATCTTGTACGAACAACCATCCCCAAAAGGATTTTCCTTTCACAATTTCCACCACCAAAATAAATGTGCCAACCTCGCCTGACTCATCTAATAACACGTCTGAGAACAACGTAATGACGTCAAACGGCAATGAACTCGCAACTGAGCTACGAACGCCTGATGACGTCACAGCCACCATGTTACCCTGGAACACAAGCTCAACAGATAACCTCATATCACCATCTCATCAAATGTGCCAACGTCCATGACTCATCTAACACGTCAAACAGCAATGAACTCGCAACTGAGCTACGAACGCCTGATGATGTCACAGCCACCATGTTACCCTTCAATAAGTACCACTCGCCATCTTACATGATGCAACCATATTATCCTTTTCATCATCTTCCCTAATTAACAGCCTTCCCACATCATAACACCGAATGACCTCAATAAACTCACTATCTTCCTCCAACCACCCTTGTAACACGTGCTTCTACGAAATTAACAGCCTTCGGTTACCTACACATCCCCAGTCACCATGTTATCTCATTACACTATCTTCCTCCACCCACTGTTATGACACGTGCTCTTTCGTAATTAACAACCTTCGGTTACCTACACACTTCATAACACGTCACAAACAACCTCCAAGGGCAATGAACTTACAACGTACATGGAGAGGGCTCAACTTGCCCCAAAGGACCTACCAGCCACTAACTGCCAGAACGTCTACGTACCTGTTAACAACATAGTTAACACAACACACAAACACTAGGTGTTTGTCAGTCTAAACGCTAAACACTGTCAGTCAGTAATACTAATCACTCACGACAGTATGAATTTGTAAATGACACAATAAAAATTCGACTCATCGAGTCAACATTGCTGACATAGTTGACTCAACAATCATTCATAACGATTACAAACTGTCGTTGAAACACACGAAATGACTAAAGTGAATAGAATATGTAGACTAATACTAGGTGACGTACCCTTCCCGTAAACGAAAGCAGTAAAAGCTGAACTTGAAACCCAATCTTTAGAACTATTAGAAACAATCCAAACTGTATAATACGCTTATTTTTCGGTATGCTAAACATAAATAATGTATTTATAGTTTATAAGGTCTTAATATAAATTAAATGTTGTAAACTTAATCACTTTGTAGTTAGAAAATGGTGTTAAACTAAATTTAAACAAATGAGTTATTTTGATATGGTTTTAGTAAAAAAAAAATGTACTTTTTAATTTTATGAAATTTCGTGCCCATTACCAGAACAGAAAATATTATCTGGCTGTTTTGAAATTTTTCCGAGTAATTAAATATATGTAGATGGAACTTTCCTAACTACCAAGAAAGACACTGTGATTAATGTGATATTTATTATAAGAAATTACAAAATTGTAGAGTTTTTGTGTTTTCTATTGAAATTTCGAAATTTTATACCCCTGCTAGAACATAAGATATTACACCAGGTTTCTGCAGTTTTACACAGGAAATACTTACAAGAGAAGTGTGATGATGATAATGTCTGCAAAGTAATTCGACCATGTAAGGCCTCGTTTGTCCGCTGGAGGGCATTAAAATGTGGGGGAAGGGGAAGACAGCCGCGCAATAATTTCCGTAGTTTCGGTTTGAACAGGCATTTATTACTCAATATATATATATATATGAACATACCTTACATTACGGACAAAGACTGCAAAGCCGTGTAATAAATAGTTTGGCAGATATAGGGCAGTACTTGTCTTCACAAATGCAAGTGAGGCTTTTCTACAAAGTGAGTAAAACAGAAGGGGGAATCAAAATAATCAACTTTCAAAATCACACTCCATGGAGACGGTGTCAAATGCCACTTTAGTTTACACTCTTGAAGTTGCTGACAGTTACAGAGAGGGACGTACGTAGAGGGGAGGGGGTCCGGACGCCACCCATGAAATTCAGATTTTTTTGTGAGATTAGTATAATATTTTGGAGTGTGCTTATGAAGGTTGCCCTTGTCTTTTGTCCTGTGTGCCTATTGTGATTCTCCCTTCGGTTTCACTTACTTTATGGAAACCCCCTACTTACATTTGTGAAGACAAATACTGGCCCATATCTGCCAAGCTATTTGTTACACCCTGGAGTGGTTTTGTATTCTTTGTCAGCACTGTCAGGTATGTTTATGTATATATTATGGGCAATAAATGCCTATTCAAACTGAAAATACGAGAGTCATTGTAGCGGCTGTATCCACTTGCTACAAAATTTAATGCCCTCTAGCGGACAAACGAGGCCTTTCACCGTCGAATTACTTTGCAGGGACTATCATCATCGGGGTACAAATACATGTACGAAGTATTATTAAAAAAATCGTGTTCGAACCAAAATACTTCGTATGTTAGATGCAGGTACACCTTTTCCGCAGTACCGCAAAAGGTTAGTCTCTTTTTTTTTTCGACACACCTCTCACTAATGCAGACACCATTTTTTTCTTCCTCTTAGGCTTAGATCTGGATCGGGTGGGGGTAAGTTTAAGATAACATCCCGCAATTTTTCTGTTGTATCCGCAGTTGTTGTTTTAAAACCCATAACCTTCTGCTTACCTTTACAAAAGCACGGCACTGTTCATGTTCATAATACGCTGTTAAAGTCGTCTGCTACTGAGAATTGTTAGGGGCGCCATATTGGCTTTAAACAAACGGTTGCCTAGGAAACCTACCATTTGATTTCTATAGAATTTTGAGAGAGGTTTCAGAAGTAGGCTTGTGCTCTGTAATTAGAAACATTTTAACTGATATGTGTTAATATTTAGTTACTTCAAAGTTCAGTTGATAATGAAAGTATAAAATATTTATAGATCTAATGAAATATTAGAAGAAACATCGTATTTAATCTGACAACCCACCTGTTGCATTATGGCAATAGCGTTATCATAGGAGGAGTTGTTAAATGTTTTGCAAAGATGAAAGTAACATTGTCAAAGTCACTGTGTAGTGAAGCATTATCTTCATTAAATGGAGTAAAAGATAAATCACCATGTCCGAATTTGCGATGAAATAACTGAATGAAACGTACAAAGACGTATTTAAGAGTGAGTCCGAGGGACCGACCCCCCTGCAAATTCAGAGTTTTAGGCAGACTTAATATAATTTTAGGCATAATTATGTACATTTAAAATATACATTTCATGCCCAGACATACCTTTAACACTCCCCCATCCCCACTTGAAAACCCGCGGAACCTCCTAAAATCATCTTCTGGATAACTGTCTGCCCAAACACATATATTACCTTGGTATCCACTTTCATGAACTTACCAGCATATGAATCGCATACATTATAATCACTGACTACAAGGACTAAGCATTTTTTTTATTATTTCAAGTATAGACGACATGCTCTTTTTTATTTTAGTTTAAAACTCAGTAAATTAGCCGATCACTTTTGTTACGCCCACGTAATGTTCTAGAACACTGTGTCCAGTGTTTTGAAATAAACCATAATATAGATCAAGCATGGCCAACAGAAAGGCCGTGGGCGGCACGGGACCCGTCATGTAATTTGTGAGGCCTGCGATAAGATAAAAACTACAGCGAATTATAATATATGTAATCAAATGTGCTTTAAAAGCTTATAATTACATTCAAGTATTTGAATTTAAATGTATTTACGGCTTTCAAGCATCTAAGACTCAGGGTAAAAGGATACCAGAAGGAGTTGGCCAGGGTCTAAGTTGAAGGTACCCACCCGGCAATTGTTTGGTGTGGTTGAGGACAAACCCTAAAAAATAAATGAACTGTCAGGATAGTTGCCCGCTGGGATCACAATAAAGTATTCTACGAATATATTGTTATTCCAATAGTAAAATGATTTTAAAAAGATAGCAACAAAATACATCTATTGCCTTGAAAAACGTCAGCGTTTACTTTTACTCAAGTTCTGTCTAAAAGTGTGCTGCCCGTAATCATCATATCGTAAGTTGGCCACGCCTGATACGGGTCTTCCTAACTTGAAAATAGAAAAGTAATTTCAAATCAAACATTGTGTGTTTTTTTCGGTAACATAATTATCGGCATTGAAGTCAGAGAAGTTTGAAGTAATATTAGCTATTGCAAGTGCTAATATTGTGCCACGCGTATTCAGATATACAGCTTTAACGTAACTAACACTGTTATATGTCTCAGAATTCAGTATATTTTATTTCAATACATGAAATCTGCCCTTGTAGTTCTTTTCTAGATTCCATACAAAGCAGTTACATGATATGTGATTTGATAAGTCATATGATAAATCTATTTTAGCACTATGGCTTTTGCCTGATATTTGCAGTTCAATTAGAATTTTGAGGATTATCCATTGCAGTCTTTCTCTCCGTTATTTTATCCGAGAGATGTAATTGATGTTCTAAATGAGTAAAGTATCTACCACTATCTATCGATTGAGAATCTGTTGTAAAATATATAAACAATTACTGAAAATGCCTTAGTGAAAATTAATTAGACACACCTCTAGAATTTATATGAACTATAAATGCTACTATGCCATCCAGTTGATCCTAAAGAGGCTGAAAACAATTGATCCATGCCCCCCTTAAATGCATTTAACATATTAAAATATAAATATACACAAAGTCAATTAATGCTGTTACTAGAAACTAAATATTAACAAAGAGAGAGTTTCTGAAACAAAATAGAATTGCAAAATCTAAAACAAAATGGGTTGTAAATAGACTGCATATCTTCGTCCATAACAGTAACGTCTCCTTTTCTTTGGAAATCGGAAGAATTTATAAGTTTGACATAAAGCATAGTACCTGCAGTCAAACGCAAAGGATGTAGTCATATTGTAAGGTTTAATATAACTATTAAATGTTATAAATATGTTAAGAAAACAGTTTTGTCTTTTTCGTCCATACTAAACGCGTATGCTACTCCGTCTGTATAAATCCAGTCGTTCTGGTTGCTAGGATACCGCGCGGCAACGATGTCAACTTTAACAACGTATATCCATCAAAGACTTCTTAAACTCTGTTTCGTCTTGCCGAATCGGCTAGTATGCATACGCTTAACGCAGTATTCCAAAGTTTATCTTTTAGAACTATTTAATTTCCGTTGTCAAATGCTTAGCTTATAAAGGATGATGGTGAGTCACCGTAGTGATTCTTCAAAACTACATTTCGCACTGTTTGCAAAATGGGCAAAGTGTTGTCCACGAGACGAGATTGAGATTGTCTCATCTCGAAAATGTCTTCTACAGAAAGTGTCTCGCCTCGAAAAGATGTATAATGTACATTACGAAAGTTCTCTCTTGTCTTGTTTTCTTTACACATTTTTCTGTCTCGTCTCATCTCGTGAGCAACATAAATGGACATTTCCGGTAGTATTTATTATTGCAATAAAAAATCTTCTGCTAAAGAAGACATTAAGCAACACTTTCTTTTCTTTCCGTGTTCTATTTATCAAGCGATATCAAGCCTTGTTTGTTACAATCCCACTGGTGCACCGAATTGATCGCCGCCATGTTATTACGCCTCTGACGTAAGCAATCAGTGGACGGCTTCTTATTGAACTACAGGTTTGTGACACTACTGACTTTGTATTGCTAACAAGAGAGGGTCACGATATGTTGTCGCTGAAATCCGAATCAAACATAGTACATCTGATAATACATTGTGATATACAGAGAGTATCAACATTTAAGATGGACAAGGGGGCCGAAGCTAAAGATGGAGAAACCTCGAAATTCACAGAAGTTAAATAAAGGATATATCCAGGGAGATTCAGATCAAAGGGCGTTATTTTCGGGAGGTGATTCCTGACATTGAAATAAGAAAAAAGTTCCTATGAGCATGGCTGAAATTCCGCTTTGTTTTGGAGATACAGCGTTTCCAACTTCGAGCCCAAAGTCGACAACTACAATGAGAAAAAGATGAATAATTCTCAATATGTCAGAAACGACGCATTGAATGACAATTTCGTTTGCGGAAATTTATCGAGCATCATGGGCATCAGGAACTAAAACAATATTGCCACAGGTTTATCAGTGTTACCACCCGAGTATAAATTGTAAACGTATAAATTTTATAAATAGCACTGCATCATGTTGTTCAGTATTTGACATCTTTTAATGATTATAAACACCTTACGTAAAGCACACACCGCAGTGTTGGAAACTATGGATAAGACAGAAAGATTTTAGCGATCTTATACAAACTACGGGTCAGTCCATCTAAAATAATCCAGCTTGGTGGTTCGACCACTTTCAAAAAAAATATTTTTTAAATATTTATATCCCTTATATGAGAATAGTTCAAAACGACTTTTTTATATTTCTATCCCCACCAATTAATTAATGGCGGCCATTTTTGTCTTGTTGCACTTGCCAAACTTTATTTTTGCAGACGTTTAAGGAAAATGTAATCTCTCCGATTCAGTGTATCGTAAGACATCAAACAAACACAGTTTCTTCCTTTAAAATCTGTTTGATAATTTTAGTCCTCTGCATGATAAGCATAAAACGTAATTGACCTGGTTAAGCTTGTGTCTAAAGCGACTATGAATTCCCTTTTTCAGGGTGCTTTATCGCACAGAAGGGATTCAATGTCAAAGTTGATTTTTTGTGCGCTATTACTTATTAAAGTACGTTGAATGTATAAAGAATATGAAGTCTGAATTGTGGCTGCTTAATTTTTTTATGATTTTTTAATCTCTAATTTGGTACAATAGCTTCTTAATTCTTTTAGTAATTTTATTTAATTCAAGACTTCCCAATTAGCGTAGATGTTTTAACTTTGAGTGATAACATGAACAATGATATCTACTTGTTACGCATACATTTTCTGTTACTTCTGCAGAAGTGAACTGTATGTAGAAATTGAAAGTTTATACTTTTCTGAGAAATCTATAAATGACAAGGAGGAAATAGAAAACTATAAATATCTCGAAAGTTGTAAACGAATATTTGTTAAAAGATAATCCAACATTCATAAGTCACTAAGAAAGCCCATATGGTCTGTATTGAAATTACAAATAATTCTTCTTTTCCAGGGAATCGTCGGACAGCATCCGTGAGATCCGTTGGATACAGCGACCTGTTTGTGCTTTCAAAAAAAGATATGTGGGATGTTTTAAAAGAATATCCAGCTGCCAGAGTAAGACTTGAAGCAATCGCTGTGAAGAGGCTAGAAAAATATAAAAAAGCACCACTCGAGAAAGGTACGTTTATTTGGGATTTATTTTAATAGTGTTATTCACTTTCTCATCATTATCAAATTTTGTAATATATTCTCTGCATTCGAGGAGATAGAGGTAGAGGGACCAAAGATTTCTCGCCATTTAGAGACTGTTACTTTGTTGCAAAGTGAATTTAATGAAATTTCCGGACACAGCTTTAATGCGATTCACATAAATGCGCAAAGCTTACTAAAACATTTTGTGGAATTTGAAATCCTTTTTAATTCAATTGATAATATACATGCAGTAGCAGTTAGCGAAACTTGGACGAAGCCTAGTATTAAAAATGATCTTTTACGTTTGCATAATTTTAAATTTTATCGCAATGACCGGGTTTCAAAGGGAGCGGGTGGGGTAGGAATTTATCTACGTAATGATCTAAATGCAAAAATTCTAGCTCAATCACCCAGTGCATATAAGTTTCGTACCGAATATATCATCTTGGAAATTAAAGTGGAGAATAAGAAAATTATGCTGGCAGCAGCATATCGACCCCCACGAGCTGATTTCAGGAATTTTGAAGAAGAAATAAGTAAACTTCTCCCATTCTATGAGCATTGCCTCATTCTCGGGGATCTAAATTTCGATCTTTTTTCCTCCAAGGCAGAAGTGTCAAAATTCAAGGATTCTATAACATCATTAAATCTTTCTGCCTGCCCTCTTCAGCCTACTTACCATGCAGCCACATGTGACAGTCTTCTCGATCTAATTCTTACTACAAACATGGGCAGAGTTCTTAAATTTGGCCAGTTTGCGGTTCCTGGGATTTCCAGACACGATCTTGTATTCGTAAAATATTCGATAAAATTACCCAAATTTAAACCGAAAATTATATCGTATAGAGAACTGAACAAGATTGATAATGATGCTCTGTTGGCGGATGCTGCCTCCTTACCATGGCATTTAACAAATTTGTTCCCGTCAGTCGATGATCAACTTTCCTATCTTAACTCGCTAATTCTTCAGCTTTATAGCGTTCATGCTCCCATAAAAAGAAAACGTGTCTCTCGCCCTCCTACCCCGTGGATTACAGATGAACTACTGAACTTAATGGCTAGTCGCGATGGAGCTTATAGAAAATATCGAAGAGATCTTAAAATCAACCCCTCTACTACCCAGGTAAGTTTTGAAACCTATAGAGTGCTTCGAAACCGCTGCACGCAAGCCGTACGCAAAGCTAAGCTAAAATTTGCATATGACATCATCAAAAGAGAAAATCAGAATCAAATGTGGAATAAATTAAAAGTTTTAGGTATCAGAGGTAAAAAAGATTCTGTAGATGATACAGTTATGCACATTGCACCTGACTCACTAAATGAGCGTTTTTGTGACACATATCCACCAATCAAGCAGAGTAACTGGCTGCCTAACAAAAAATTAATGTGCCCCCAAAACCACACTTCTTTCTCTATGATATGCGTGAGTCCGCAGACAGTTGAAAAAGCAATCAACAGAATAAAATCCAAAGCGACAGGGGCAGATGAAATCTCTCTAGAATTAATTTAGAAAAATATTGCCATTTGTACTTGTTCCCATTACCAACTTATTTAACCTGTCGATTACCACCAGCACTTTACCTACCTTATGGAAAATTGCAAGAGTTCTTCCCCTCCCTAACACAAAAGTTATCACCAGTGCCGATGACCTCCGACCTATTAGCATTTTACCGTCCCTTTCCAAAGCCTTAGAAAATGTCGTAAGTGATCAAATTCGTTCTTACTTACAAACACATAGCCTCTTGACCCCTTTCAATCAGGTTTCCAGAAAGGTCGTAGTACCGCCACTGCATTAGCTCATATCACAGATGACATTCGTTATGCTCTTGACAATAGAAACATAACAATTCTTACACTTCTTGATTTCAGTAAAGCTTTTCAATCTATAAATCACAACATTCTGATACGCAAATTATCGACGTTTTACAACTTTTCAGACTCTTCTGTAAATTGGATTCAAAGTTATTTAACTGGCCGCTCGCAGTATGTATCTGTTTCTGGTATTGAATCCTCTTTGAGAACTCTTCATCATGGAGTACCTCAAGGTAGTGTACTCGGTTCTCTTCTCTTTTGCTTGTACATCAATGACTTGCCATCTGTATGCAATGTACATCTGTATTACAGCATTGTAAATACCATCTTTATGCCGACGACTTTCAAGTATATATAACTTGTTCTCCAAGTGAGCTACCCACATATATTGATAAATTGAATGAGGACTTAAGAAGAATTGTTCAGTGGTCAAATGATAACGGTCTGAAATTGAATCCATCTAAATCTCAATGTCTACGTATAGCTTCTAAAGCAATTCTTTCATCTCTTAACTCTTCTTCCTCTCCCAACGTCTTTCTAGATGGAATGATAATTCCTTCCTCGCACACCGTAAAAAATTTAGGTCTTATTTGTAATGAACATCTAACTTGGACGGAATACGTTAGTACTGTCTCTAAAAAGGCCTTTGCAACTTTACATTCTTTGAGCAGACTTAAAAATTTTCTTCCCATCTCCCTTAAGAAAATGCTTGTTCAGGCCTTAGTAATGCCTCATGTGGATTATTGCAACGTAGTGCTTGCCAACCTGGATGATGTACACACGTACCGGCTACAGCGCATTCAAAATGCTTCAGTGCGTTTTATATTTAATCTTAAACATTATGATTATCTAACATCTTATTTCAATAGGCTGCAATGGTTAAAAGTCTCACAACGACTGGAGTGGCATTCTTTAGTGATTCTATTTAAAATTCTACGCGATCGGCAACCTTCCTATCTTTTGCAACGTTTTAAGTTCCTAAGCGATCATCACAACCGTGACACTAGGTCTCGCGCAAACCTATTACTTTCTATTCCTCACCATAACTCATCCTTTTATTCGAAGTCCTATACAGTTTCTGTATCCCGTAAGTGGAACGGACTGCCAATTCTATCAGAGACTCAACTTCATTAACAAGTTTTAAATCTATGCTTTACAGCTACCTCTTAGAGCAACACAACTAAGATATGTTTGAATAGTATTCTCTCAAATCGTCAATTTATATCAAATAAATGCTAGTATCCCTTTAGATGTCAATTTAAATTTAATTGTAAGTCGATAATGTTAGTTTATATAAATTCTCATGGTGCTCATGGCATTGCATTTATACCTATATTTTTCGTGTATGTGTGTGTGTGTGTGTGTGTATGTGGTTAGTGAACTTTAGATTATCTAAAATCTGTAGTGTAGATAAGTTTTTGTTTTGTTTCCTCTCTTTTAGTTTTTGCTTTATTTTGTTTACATTTATGAATTTCGTTGTATTATAAATCTCTTCCATCTTATAGTAGTGTTTACCGAAACTGTTAATTACTCTCTTTGTATTCATGGTTCAGTGGTAGAAAAGGCCGTAAGGGCCTTAACTTCGCCATGTAAAACAAGACGTAAATAAATAAATAAATATCAATGGTATTCTGTTTTTAGAATAGGTTAAACTTTCTTCCTTGTCTCCTATCATCTCTTTTATTTCTGTGCTAACTACGATTTACTATTACCATTTTCCTTCGTAGGAAGAAATTTTACCAGACACTCAACTTTCTCTGTTTTAAGTAAATTTGCATTCTAACTTGTACAATTCTCAATGTATTTCTTGGTATAGTTAAACGATTGACAAATTATAATGAATGCCATTGGTGGGTTTCTTGAATATTGGAACTGGGCATTTCCTATAAATCTTTATTTCGACTGTAACCCACGACTATTTAGTTTATGCACATTTTTACATATTAGACACTATTATTTTTAACGATTTTATACAAAATAAAATATTGAGTAAATCTAAGAGAAAAATTAGTCATAGCCCTCTGAATCTGGCATATTAAAATTAATATTGTTTGAAACCGGAAACATTCTATTTTAACTGAACGTAAATATCGCCTACAAGGGCTAAAGAAGTTAGTTATTCAATATGATCATTCGTATAATCAACAGTCATTACTCATCATGTCACGGTCAACGGTACATTATATATATATAATAAAGCACAGTCATATTCAATCCACTAGTGGATGAGGCCTCTCCCCGAAGGGAGGAGTTGGTCTACTGCTTCCACGCTGGCCATACGGATTGGGAGAGGAGAGCCGAACCTCTCACTGCGATCGCCACTGTCTTTTATTCACAGCAGCTCCCAAATTGTCCTCACGATGCTGGGTCAACACCGAAATTTTTGAGCCCCCACCGGGAATCGAACCCGGGACCGCTCGCACTGAAGTATATATATATATATATATATATATATATATATATATTGTATGTCCGTTGGTATAGTGGTTAGCGTTGCTGACTACTGATTGAGGGGTCACGGGTTCGATTCCCGACGCTGCTAAGCAGAGACGTCGTTTCGGGGTGGCAACAGCCCCAGGCCCCGCGCTTAGGGAGGCCCCGCGTTCCGAGTTGATATTTTTCTTACTCAATGATATAAAAGTTGATTTGTGAAAAGAAATTTACAAATAAATTAGTTTGTATAGTTTCCATGCGAAATGTAATGTGAAATAGAAATAAATAAAGAAGCACTTGTAATTAGCAATGCTGTTTTTAAAATATATTGTACTTTCTTTAAATAAATTATGTCGAATTTTTTTTTCATAAGAAACCGTTGTTCATTAAAAAAAGAGAATATTTAGTAATAAATTTAGGGTTAGGAATGAAAGGAAGAAGTGAGAGGAAGCATTTAGGGGGAAGTTGCTTACTGCTTTATCGACTTTAGATGTAACATTTCGGCGCTCAGCGATTTTTACTTGTACTTTGGCCCCGCGGGGTCATTATTGCCCTAGACCCCGCGCTCACCTAACGCCGCCTCTGCTGCTAAGGATTTTTTCCAAGGCGTGCGGGTCTGAAACGGTGCCTGCCTAGCGTCGTTTTGCTATTGGGGAGCTGCTATGAATAAAACATAGTGGAGATCACAGTGAGAGCTTAGGCTGTCCTCACCGAACCCATCTGGTTAGCGTGGGAGCAGTAGATCAATCTACATATTTATGTTGCATTAGAAGAAGCTTGAGTATGAAACTTTGCATACTTGTAGAACATCGAAAACTAATCGACACGTATTTTTTTATTTCGGCAATGATGCGGGTTTAAGGGTATAAACCACCGTGTGAACGTTAGGGGTGGTCTCCAATCATAGACAGAAAACAATCATTGATGTAGAAGAAACAATACTGCCAGAGAGGTTTAGGACAGCTGATTCAGAATCTGACGTCAAAAGTACAAAATTCAAAATGGTGGATCCAATGTGGTGATTACGATTTTAAAAAGTGGACTGGTTTGAAATGCTCTGCAGCTAGCCAAGAACAATTATAATTGGCAGGGGTTACTGCGAGAAGGTGGCAGACCGATTTGAAACCCCTTTCTGTACTGATGTTAACGGGATGCTTGATTGAAGTGAGTCTCATAACCTCTCACTATTCGGGGTGCTTATTTATAGTGAGTCCCCTCGCCTCTCACTAGGTCAGAACTTCATAGATCCTCAATTGTAATAATTATTAATTTATAGCGAAAACGTTTTACAGTAATGATATTCTGCAAAAAAAAAGTGTGTGATGCATAAACATTCTTTACACCACGCACATCTTATTACGGCAATAACTGTGCACAAATCGCAAAATGCTGCACAATCTTTGAAACAAAATGTTACGTGATTTTCAAACTCAGGTGTTTTTTCTTCCAAATAACTGCTTTTGTACCACGCATACCTAATAAGATTTGCAAATCTGGGCGTCGAAAACTGATTATGAATCAGTAAGTAGATCTTAATTATCTTTGTCTTTGTCTTTCATTACAATCATCAACCAATCGCTGATTAGACTTAATCGGTCATTATATAATCGAGTCGAAATTTTGATCCTACTTTCAGCATCACTATTCCATTTAACAATCCATTTGAACGCTAAAGAAAGTGAAGACGAAAATTTCGGGCATCAGAGTTAAAGTACGAATAAATTGTGTTATCAGAATTAAACCTACTTTCCCAGTTTAGCGCCTATTGCGTTATTCAAGGTTTAACACGAGACCCAAATATACTATAAATCACTATAAATAAGCACCCCGAATAGTAAGAGGTGACGAGACTCACTTTAATCAAGCATCCAGTTAACATCAGTAGAAAGGGGTTTCAAATCGGTCCCACCTTCTCGCAGTAACCCCTGCCAACTATAATTGTTCTTGGCTAGCTGCAGAGCATTTCAAACCAGACGACTTTTTGTAATTGTAATCACCATATTGAATCCACCATTTTGAATTTTGTACTTTTGACGTCAGATTCTGAATCAGCTGTCCTAAACCCTCCCTGGCAGTATTGTTTCTTCTACATCAAATGATTGTTTCCTGTCTATAATTGGACACGACCCATAACGTTCACAAGGTGGTTTCTAGTCTTAAACCCGCACTATTGCCGAAATAAAAAATACTTGTCGATTAGTTTCCGATGTTCTACAAGTATGTAAAGTTTCATTAAAATCGGTGAGTTACAGTTCCGTAAGTCTCCTTGTAAGAAGAAAGCTCACGTTGGTAATTGGTTATGTATGATAGATTTTAATTATTAAACGTAAAACTGATTAATAACAATTACATAGAAATGCATCATACTGCATGCAAGAAGAAAGGAACTTTTCCTTGCTTTACACTTCCCATAAAAGAGATTGCGATTCTGAGTGCCGCACAGCTAGACCACCTGATGAACACCTTCTTATCTTACAATCGTGCCTGGTAAAGAGACCCTCTCTCCCACGTAACCAAAAGCATGAGCATAGAATGCTTTCAGATATATATGAATTAGTGCAGATGGAATGGAAGAATAAAATAGAGATGAAACAGTTTACCTAGGATGATGGAGGGAGTAATTTAAAGACACAAAATGTAAAATGAAAACCGATTAATGTCTGTTAGACAGAGAAATTACACACACACACACAGAGAGAGAGAGAGAAAGAGAGAGAGGTAAAAAAGAAAACAGATATAAATATGGAATGGAAATGTAATAAAAAGAATAAAATTGTTATAAAGTGCAGGTTCCACAAAATCAAATGTTGATATGGTAAAATATAAATTTGTACATGATCCTGTAATTTTTATATCTTTGAAATCATCTTTATGGATAGTAATGTAATATCTTATTATTCTGTTATCCTAATTAGAGAGTTTGTCATAGAAACAAATGGAGTCAAGTAGAATGATTGTAAACTCGTTAGAAAATTGCGAGTTGCCTACGTATCAGGGGCAAGCACCACGTAGCTGAATTGACGTGGTAGGTAGTTGACCCCCCGTAGTAGGTAGTTGACCTCATGACGTGATATGGACGTTCGTAGAAGTTTACAGTTGAATTTTGAGTGGGGAAAAAAGTGATGACGTAATCCAAGATGGGGTTTGGAAATTCCCTTCACGTGACAGAGGTCATTGACCTCCGATGTTGACAGATGTTGAGTGCAACGTTATCATGTTGAGATTGTAGTGCTGGAGCAAGTCAGAACATGATTTTTGACGTCACGAGGTCATTGTCCGGGAGGCAGGATAGTACAAGATGTTTGACGTCACGGCGTGGGTACAAGCGAGCAGTTGACTATTGACATCAGAAGGTGATTGACAGGATGAAGGAAATTACTTGTTACCTGACGTCATGGCATGGGTGAAAGTTTTTGATTATATATATAGAGGGCAGTAGTGTTGTATGTATCATTATAAAGAGAGGCAAGCTTCAGTCATGGCAGAGCAGCAGGAAGGTGTAGCACGTCCTGTTAAGTTGGGAGTAGAAGATGTGGAGGAGCTTGACGATACATTGGAATTATTGGATAGTAGTTATGAAGAAGAAGATAAAAACCGTACCATATATAGTTTGTTAAAGTCTAAAGTGAAGAGTGAACCATCATTATTATCTTCTTTTTCATTTAATAAAGAGGAGGATGATGACGACGAGGATATTAAGGAAGTCTATTCTTCGTTAGTGTCAAAGACAAAGACGGAGGATGAAGATATTAGTGTGGTATATTCATCATTAGCTCCAAAGAAGAAGAAGAATACAAAAACAAAGCAGCGTGTGTTGGAGGGAGTTGAATATTCTGTAAAGAAGCGCTTGTGTTATGATAATGCTGGAGTGAAGCAATCATCATCAATACTATCAATGAGCAGCAGCAGCGGCAGGAATAGCTCCACCACTACTAGGATCAGCAGGAAAAGCAGCAGCAACAGTACCAGCCAGCAGTAGCGAAACCAGCAGGAGGGACTCGAGTAGTTGTGAAAAGTGCCAAGTGTGGATGCAAGAACAAGTGGGTAGATGAGAAGTGTATTCGACTCGCCTAACATCAGTGGAATCCTAAAAGTGCTTCGATCAGTGAAGGGTGTTTTAATGAGGAAAATAACCAAACTGGGCATCGCAGCCAAAATGGCTCTACACATGTTTTCATCCTCCCTAGATTGCTCACAAAGATTCTCGATGAAGTCAAACAGATTGGATATGCTAGGATAACAACCATTCACTGAGTAATTACATACCTGTCTCCAGGTGTCAAGCATTCTCTCCTTCTCTCCATACCCCACTTCAGCTTCACGTGTCAAAAGTGCATCAATTGCATTCAACAATGCACTCATATTACTGAAATTATAAAAACAATACATTAGAATTACTATCCCTTTACCAAAGACATTACAGATAAATGAAAACATACAGTTCAATTAAAATGAATGCTTACTAAAATTAGCTTTAACAATGATATTACAATAAAAGATATTCAAATGAAATGTTAATATAAAAAATAATGTTCAATTCAAATTCAACTTCAGATAAATAATAATAGATGAAAACTCTTTACTATTTACTTTTAAAATCATCACTTTTTATACAACTACAATATTAGATGAGAAAATTCAAGTATAAAAAAACAACATTGATCTATCATTCCCTTATAAAATTTAAGATGAGACAACATCAATTGATAAAAAATCCTATGTGAAAGAACATTCGCTTAACACAAAGGTTAGTATATAATACAACCTTGAAAGAACTTACATTTAAACATTACCACATAATACATCATTAGACCGACATTGCTTTATAAACTTTTCTCATGTAATGTTATTTTAATAATCTCATATGAAACTATGTTAGCCTACATTCTCAAACAAGACCAGCGAGCAATTATAAAACAATCGATCATG
>JAGDQP010025609.1:0-22437 GCA_022664845.1 Lepisma saccharinum
AAACATGTTTATCCATATAAGAAACCATTGAATTATGAATTTAACCAAGGGGAAAAATATATAAAATATAATAATGTTGTGGTAGACCTTTCGTTATTGTTTAAGACATTAGCATAGTGAGTGATGCTCCAAGGTATTTGTGTTAACATCTCAATTAACTTTACTCCGTATAATATGTAAATATTATACATTTTAATCAGCTTTGTCAGGTTGCGTGTCTATTCACTGTTTTGTATAAGGTATATTAGACTTGAAAAAAAAAAGGTCAAAAACGCATGTAAAATTAAAGTAAACGTTGAAGGGTTGCTGTAACAGCCTACTGCAATTTGTTGATTTAACGTCTAAAATTATGTTCATGAATATCTTAATTTCAACTATACTGGAAGAACCGAAGCTACTCGAAAGAACTGAAAGTCGAATGTAGAAGTGCACACGTTCTAGCTCTGGCAATGTTGCTAGGTATCGTGAGTGTACAGTTTTCTGCCCTAGCACTGTCTTTCTGCGTGGACGTGGTCATTTCAGAGTGTTTTTATGCAAGTGCTTACTAACAAGTTTGACATTTTTTTCTGAGAACAGGGAAAAGATTTTGTGTGTAATTTTTCTCAGGGAAAACACTAACTAACACCTTTACGGAAAAGGCTGAATTAAGGTCTACACAATTTCAGACCTTCAGTTTTCACAATTTGTAACATATCAGTCAAATAGCAAACACGTTCTTGCTGACCTTCCACAATCAGTATAAATGACAATAGTGAACATGTTTTCCAGGCTACCACTAAAAGTCATCGGAAGACCATCGAACGAGCTACTCAAAAGACGAATTAACAGTATGATCATGGTAAAAGATTCTAACGGAAACTTTGCAAATTTAAAACGTTAAACCGTGTCCGACAATTTTGACCCTCATTTGCTGATAAAGAAGTAAACAAATCTATTAGTGTCATAAAACAAAAGACTGAGTTCATGGACTATATATTTCAATTCATATTAAGGGTGTGTTTCCAGCAAAAGTGAAAGTCATTGTTATTAGTTACAATTTGTTTTTAATTTATTGCTCTTTCTAAAGCATTCTTTAAATATAAATATAAATAAAAACAGAATATAACAAAACATACTTTTAGTGTCCATGGGATAGATCCTATATCTACCTTTACCTTTACTCTAAATGTACCTGTTGATAATGCACTAATCTTATGTACGTTGGATGCAGACTCTAAATGGTATATAAAATTATATGATAGAGGTAGCTAACGGGGATGTGAAATACTTCTCATAAATTTTTTCTCTTTTTGTCGCAAACATAAGAAGGAAATAACAATGGTGAGCTAAGAATTTACAAAGAAATTTTCCATCAAGTTCGTCCAACATGTGGAACTGTAATTATATTTTGAGGGTTTCTTACCTTCCAGGACACACTAACACACAAATACATTCACAACCACAGAAGAGAACTTTCACACAACCCGTAGTACGCTTTATATATTCAATATCCAGAAGTCCCTTGTCAGGTTCCTCCATTCTAAAGGAGGGGAAGGAACTTGAATAGAAAACACAACCACACGAGGGCAAAGGATAATTAAATAGACTTTCCCATTACACGATTAAATTTGCAGTAAAACATAAACGCAGAGCAATTAATCCTAATTATGGCTTCAGGGTAGGAAAAGAGCTTCTACCTTGTGCTTAGGGCACCTCCTTAATAAGACGACTAGCCTCCCAGTGAAAGAATACAAAGGAGATGAACAGGAGAAAGAAACCGACAGAGAATGAGGCAACATTTTTTCCTCTCATTTTATGATAATGCAGAAACAAAAACTATTTTTTGTCAAAGAAATAAGACACGTTTACTTCAAAAATGTAAATTCTCTACAAAGGAGATTAAAATGTGGGAAAACTCAAAAGAGCGAAAAGACGTTAAAGGGCAAAATAATGTGAAATTTAAAGAACAGAGACAAAAAGATGGAAATGGTATTATATATTTTTTTTAAAAAAATAACAAATTTAGTTCTTATATTACTTTTTATAAGTTAAACAGCTAAATCTAAATAAACGTGGTTGGAATGTGAAAATAAAATTTAAGAAGGACAATGTCTTCAAGAATTAGTTTGCGATAAAACTACCAAAGGAGAAAATTCAGAGTAAATTTTAAATTCAATAGAATCTCCAACAGAAATTTCATGTTTACTAAGTAAATAAATGAAAACAAATTCTTTCACAGCAACCAATTTAGAAAATTAATGTATGACTATGTTTAGTGAAAAATGTTTCACTGTAATTCTGACAGACGTTATAAAACAAACCATGTATGAATGAGTATTTGATTTGGTTATGAAGCGTAACTAGATCAATAATTCCCAGGTTGTCGATAGTTCAGTAGATGTTCAAGTTTACCTAAGAGGAAAACAATATACTTTGGTATATCAACAGGATTTTGCCCTGAGATGGACAAAGGTTGATGTTGATTGGTGGAGCTTGCACGCTATGTTGTACCTTAACTTCCTAATTCACTCAACAGTCCTTTTCTATGTTACCACGTCTTAAAGCCGCTCACTTATCGCACGTGTAAAACAGTCTCTTAATGCTATTTTCCGCAACAATTCCGCAAGTTTAGAGGTATAACTTCTTTCTATATATAAAATTACTTCCTCATCATCCTGGAAAGTTCTTCCTCGCAATTTTCTCTCTTTATTTGGAAACAGCAAGAAGTACGATGATTTCATGTTCAGCAAATGCCTTGTTCAAATAGATACTCATTTCTTTGGACTCATTCATAACGCTGCTGCTTTTGGAAATAGGTCATCAGGCTAGAAACTCACCATGCTTCTACTTTTGTCACATATAAGACGTCGTGCTATGTGTTGTGAACTCACCTTCTACTCACACCTCTCTTAAGAAAGAAATTAACGTTCACGATTCTGTCTTCAAGCATCATCTGCTAACTTTCGGTCAACATACTTGTTTCAATGGGAACCAATGAACGTCCTTATCTTCCGTCGTCGTGTAAAATGGTAAGGTCACATTTGAATTCCTATTTCCATCATTTAACAATCTTCCTGTCCTAATTATTCGTTACCACGAAGAGTTGATATTGCATAGTAGATTATTTGCGCAGATTTTGTTCCACAATTTCAAGGCTTGACGTTCAACTTTGTTCTTCATGATACGTTCTCGTACTCTCCTGGGTGTAATTTAACTTAGCCAGGCTCCCAACAATACCATAGGCAATACATCATGAGTTTTGTAGTAGATACCTCTTATACATCTACAGTATAACATTGAGAGGGTAAAACTGTATGGCCTGTCCTTATAGATACCAATTTTATTGTTCTCTTATGCAGTTTATTCATTCACTTGAAATGTTTCTAACAATAATAATAACTCACAATATTTAGCATTGTATGTTAAAGTGTGTTTTCATTACTACGTAAGCAATCTTAAGTTACTTTTCTTGCGTTAGCATAACTTTTTCACGAATTATGGCCTAAAGAACACTATAATAAAAGAGGGTAACTCTTAACGTAAGAGTCATTTACGCACTCTGCTTACATAGATGATTGACCAAATTGTTTGTAGATCTAGACCTGTTGTCAGACTATCTGTCGTGTGTCTATTAATTGCAGAGCCATTGAATAAATGTTTCGCTGTGTCACGGCGAATTATAAAGAAAAAATTATTTACAACCCCCCAACTGTAAGTTGTCCGTTCACTTTCTGAATTCAAAGGCTATTAGTCTCACAGTAATCTATGCCGACGGAGGTAGTCATGCGTCCTGAGGCGTTAGCCTAGCTCCGCTAAGGTCACGGGTTTTAATCTCGTCTAGAGGCATGGATATTCGTGGAATTTAACAAGTATTAAATTCAAATGATCATAACAGGCCGAAGGCAGAATTACTAACTACCAAAATAAAATTCACCAAGTTAACAGGTTGCCAAAGTATATGGAGTATGTGTCACAAACGAAGGAATTGTTCGCAAATGGATCTACTGTTTATTGTCACTACAGATGTGTACTATGAACCGAGGTCTGAACGTCCGTCTTTCATCATGGAAGACTTGAAAAACATGATTGTTGCTCACGTTATGCAAAAAGTCGAGTTACTATTCATGAACTTCATAAAGATCTCCCACATGTTTCGTAATATGTTGTGTATGAAACTTTCCCAGTTGATTTCCAAACTGATTAAATGAACTTGGATCGATATATTTTATAAAGGATTTGTCAAGCTTGTACAACAACCTGCCTAGAAATGTCTGCATTGCAAGGTCAATACACAAAAACATAAAGTTACCTTGCATACTGTAAGATGAATTATTTGGATGAACAAAATTTCTTTATTTGTGACAAAAAGCCTCTTCCTTTAAACACAAGTATAACTAGTTCTCATACACTGTAACATCAGGTAGTAGTAAGGTAGAGGAAGTGTTTGATCGGCTCTTCTCTAAAGCCATAAATGGAAAAAACAATTGAGATGAATTCCATCCCTCAATAAATAAATTTATATTTGAATATAAAACTTTCAACTACAATATTTATCGCTAAATCCTCAACGAAACATAGCTCATATATACAGGGTGTTGCAAAATAACCCTGATAAAATCATCTCAGAAGATCCTGACATAAAAATAAGATATAAGTGTAGACGATCGAGGGTACACAAATACTTCGTTTCTCCGCTGTAGGCTTCCAAAAGCATGGCAAAACGAACTGTAGAACTTGATATGATTAACAGTAAGACTGAGATCCCTACAAAAGCTTGAGACCTGCTATATCTAAAAACTTATTTAAGAGATTCCACAAAGGAATTAGGATATTTCCAGATAGTTTATGGATAAAATATGGGTCGAAATAAGCAACAATAAAACCACTTTCCGTGCGAGTAAACATGATACAAGTAATCACCAACTTCTAACTGGGCAATGCTACTCTCTTTTACTGTTAAATACACCATACGTTCGCTCAAAAGTATGCCACTGTCACTTGTTTGTTACACAGTAAAAATAGCTGTGTTAATTCAAAACAATGGTGTGCCCCAGCGTGACTACCACTTTTTGGTGTTAAATCAAGACAACACATGGCGTTGATTTCGGTACTGGGAAAAGAAGTTACGGCTGCAGCGAGATTTGAACATGGTTGCTCAGTTAGAAGTCGAGGGCCTTACCGACTTGACTAATCCGCCAGACAGATATAGCGCTAGATTCAAACAATACTTGTTTGAACAACATTTGAATTAAACGAGTACACTAAATTCAAACAGTGTAGCAGGTCAAAAATGTGTTGCTGAACACCCAAAACAAACACAGTTACTCGCACAAAATCACTTTAATCACTTCATATTTGTCAATTGGGGACCAGAATTCCTATTTATTGAGAATGTTCCATTCACATGAAAGCAAGCGATTAAGATGGCGACAGCCAAACACTTGACCAGCATTACAGCTTTCTTATCGTAACAACAAGTCAAATGCTGCGCTTTCTTTCATAGAAATGGAACATATTCTCAGTGAATGGGGAGTATGATCCCTAATTGACAAATGTAAAAATGAATAAATCATGGCAATAGTCGTGAGAGTAACTTTGTGTTTGGGCTGCAGCTACATATTTCTGATCCTCTGTACTGTTGGAATCTAGTGTTTTTTCTGTCTGAGGAATTTAGCCCAGGATGAAAGACGCTTAAGTTTCAACTCAGCAAGCCATGTTCGAATATCGCTGCAACAGTAACATTTATTTTTGCTGTTAGTACCGAAATCAACAACATGTGTTGTTTTGATTTAACACGCAGGAACACAGCATTCTGTTGAATTAACACAGCTATTTTTTACTGTGTAACAAACAAGAGTAACAATGGCATACATTTCAGCGAACGTATAGTGTATTTATCAGTAAGAGTGTTGTGTTGAAGTAAAACACAAAAGTGGTAGTCACACTGGGACACAGCATTGTGTTGAATTAACAAAGCTATTTTTACTGTTTATGCAACCTTCCATCTATTTAAAAATCGTTACGGAAAGGAGATCTGTTTGAGATATTGACTTGGACCGTTAATGTTTATTTTCACCTACCTTTACTTCAGAAAATTTCTGGGAATCCCTTACTTCCTTCGGGAAATCCTTTATGTCCTCATTACACAATATTGGAATATACATATTTGGATAGAGCAGGTATCAGGTTTTTGAAGGTACCGTATCGCCTAAATTTCTATTTTTAATTGTATTGGAGATATCAAACTCGTCAATTCATTTTCACATGCTTTTGGCAGTCTATAATGGAGGAACGAAGCATTTGTAAACCCTCGACACTCTATACATGTTTTATTTTCATGTCAGGAATCTCGTGAGGTTATATTATTTACAATACACTGTATAATGTATGACAGAACTTATTTGAAGTCTGTAACACTAGAAAACACCGTCAGATTACATTAGTTAACATGAAAGATAAAAAGGTAACATCAGTAATTTACATTTGAAATTTGAACACAATGCGTTTTATGGTTTAAATTTGAATTTAGGATTCTCTACTAGCACGATTTTGTGGTAAAGGGAAAGAATAAATTATTGGGTAGGATCCACACTGTGGTACCATAACAGTTTTCACTGGCTCAGAAAGACTTCCATAATCTCTATGTTTTCCCTGATGATCTAACAGTATTATGAAAGTTCAGAATTATTAAATCAATGAAGGTAGATTTGTTTATTTCACGTTATTGTTTTTGAAATATCATATGAATTTTACTTTACAAAGGATGTTTGGCTCTCAAGAAGATTCTAATTTAACGTTCCTGCAACATAGATATTATGCGCATAAAATGTGGCATATTAGGAAAATGTATGAACAAACTACCGAATTTTGTTTGTGATGATAGTCTGTTTTACTCGAAAACCCAACTTTGCAGAATTTTATGTTGTATCCTTACGTATAATTATGCTACAAAATACAGCAGCCACGTTATATGAGAGCATTTGAAGCTATTACTTTAGTAAAAGAAAGCGATTGAAGAATAATGTGGTTGGTGTGCAAATGTGCAAAATTATCACCAGTAAATACTGCAAGAAATAACTAACTGTGAAAATAGAGTAGCGGAATACGTGCACACAATTAAGATTTAAAAATACAGAATCAAATGCAGTTCCTCTTGAAATGAAGTCCATATGTAGCATGTAATATCCACTTTCTCAGTAAATAAGTTTATTTTAAATAACATCCGAGTTGTTTCAAATTTACGCCTAAAAACATTGGAAATAAAACCCTCTGCATATGTGTCAAGAACGTCTTAAAATTTGCCTGTTACATCACAAAAAGTAGGTTTTTCATTTTCTTTGATATACTGTAAAATTTGCCAAAGTGGATATTACGGGTTTTGATCTAAATGTTATTGTATTATTTGAAATAAGGATCAATACATATTTATACATAGCATTCATCACATACGTAGGGTATATCATTTCTTATTTTTAAGCTGCACAAATACAGCAACGTGTACTTTTCTCTTGGTCAGTTATTTATACATTTTTTTCAACAGATAAAAGATGTTTAGAGTTTTTTTTTTTAAATATTTTGTTGCGTCTTTGTTCTGTACTCGAGATTATGAATCTGCGAAGAAATGCACCTGGGGAGTCCATAAAAGAAGGAACATGCAAGCCTCAGATTCTCTGGTCTGCAGGTTCCGAACTATTGAATACTTGGTCCTTCCTCTACCAAACCATCCCCATCTTCGTCTTTCTTAATATCCACAATTCGTCACAATTACTAAAATACCAGTACGATGTTCCTCTTCCGCCAACCATATTTCTTCTTCCTACATTCAACGCAAACAAAAAATAATTCTTTCTAACATGTGGGAAATAAAATGTTTAGTAATTGTCTAGTTTCTGCTACGGCTAACACATAACACGCAGAAATTCACAGGCACAAGTTGAAACCCCTCTTTGTTCTATCCAAGCTTTGTTTCTGTCCCTTACCCACCAACACGAAAGCGAAAGTTTGAAAACATCAACTCAAGAAGCAGTACTAGGTTATTATGCAGATTTATGATAACAGAATATTCCATATACTTAATCAACAAGTACTCCTTCATATGGTGCGTATTGAGCGAACATAAGAAAGAGAAACTGATATAAGATATTCAAATGGCAATACATTCAGAAAGCAGACGACGATTTATCTGAGTATTTCCCATTGCCTCCCGTTGACGTCACAAATGCCAAACAATCCATACCGATTATTGTTCCTCCTGTTGTGTAGGAACACTTGTTATCTACCTTTCTAACTGCTTCAACGGAGAGAAAGTTGAGTTGAATGGCTCTTGTTGTAGAAACATGCAACAAACAGGTTTTGTTAGTAATGGCTTAGGATGAAGCCCTGCGAACATCCAGAAAAAATGAATACAATAGTAAAGATACTATAAATGTGATCCTCGTGTCTCTCTTGCGACAATCGGTTCAATCTATGCCGTTGTAAAGTAACGTTTTCTCTTCCTTAAATAAATAATTTGTTATCTTGAACACAGGAGAGAGAGAGAATGCGAAATTATGCTAGTTACTCAATACTTGAGAATAATTGAAACTATTATTTTATTAGTAAAGGGCGAAAATGATGTGGTTTTTAAGCAACATTGCAACTTTATCATCATCCTGCACTGGAAGTTGGCAGAAACGGAGATGGTTTGTGGGAGAGAAATGTTTGTTCTTTTTAGTTTGTTCATTATAAACTCCATGTAAACCTACCGTAGAAGAAAGCAAATACGTCACCTATAGGTTGTATACCGTTATATACAATAGACCCAAACTCATTCGTGTCTTACTACACTCCAAACGAATATTACCTTCAACCCACATAGCAAAATGACGTCCCAGGGATATCTGACGGATCTCCTGGCAGGATATCGGGACGTCCGTAGGACGTCCTGTTTAAGCAACGTTTATATCCATGGGACGTATAGTTATAATTAATCCTTCGTATAACTATACGAAGGCATATCCTTCGTATAGTTATAATTAATTAAATAATAATAATCGTAAGGTCGATTTAATTTATAGAAATTCCAGGTAGGTAATCCCGCACGGCTTTCCGGGGGACATCCAGGGGACCTCCATACGGGATGAACTGTTTGTATTGCCCACAGAGTTATCCCACGGAAGTCCTTAGGACATCGCTATGGGAGCAGGACCATTCTGACGGTAATGGGATCTAAATGGGACGTCCCAGGGACGTACGGTACTCTGCTATGTGGGAAATGAGATAACTGGGTTACCTGAGAAAAAGCTATTGCTACAGACGATCTGCTACAGATTCAAGTTTATCGTTTGTTGATTGAATGATAACAAAATACAAAATGTTTATAGAAATTTTGTAGAATTAGAAAAACTATATATTAAATGTAATTTTGTTTATTTAATTTGTACGTGGGTACATTACTTTCAATTTACCCTCTAAGATTCTAGTCAGCAGCTTTCTCTTTAGTTGGTGCATGAATGTTCATATTCTTTATGAACTTTGGTAATAACTTGACAACTTTATTTAAAATTACAGTGAGGTATGTATTCAGGCATTGTATTTCTGTAGCGTTCTATTTCGTTTCAACTTGTTGTTCCAATGCGCATTGCTACATCCGGTTAGCAGCAAAGCACAGTTGTTACCGCACCAACTACAACGCAATCTGTCTGAGGTTAGAACAAATGGATGCTAATTGAAAATTCCTCAGAGTAAAACAGTGGGTTTACTACTACTATTATTTTGTGTACGAGGCAACAATTGTTTCTGTACTAAAAGGATTGTTTCTAGAAGGGGAGTAGGGAAAGCAGAAAGTAGGTGGACCTTTTTGCTGAAAACGTAGTTCGGGTGTACTCCATCAAACGTCAAAAGATGCGTAGACCGAAGAGGATAACATTTGTTTTAGGATGGAAATCGAATGCCTTAGCAGAGATCGCGGTTCAGGTTTATTAGTTGCAATTTTTCCTATTCTATTTTTCTCTCTCTTCTTCTAACTCGCCGTCTTCTTTCGTTCATTTATCGATTTTTGATTCTTTTCTTCATTCCATTTCTCGTCTTTCTACCAAGCAAAGGAAAACTGAGTTGACTTTACATCACTGGCTCCCTCTATCTGTTCGAATTCATAGCGCACACAGAAGTCAAACCAGTCACATAGATAGAAAGAGAGAGAGGGTGAGCGAGGGAGAACTTCCACCGTTTTCGTCCCTTTCCCTTAATACGATGTTGGGTTTGAACGAAAGGCGATAACAGAGCCACCTGGGGGACAGTTGACGGAACCACTAAGCGTGACGGCGCCCTCAAGCGAGTTGTAGTCGAGTTGGTCGCGAGCACGCGGCGCCTGACGACGGATGAAAGTTCGTCTGTTTCATTCTTAACGTCCCGCGCTTTTGACTTTCATTTTTTTCCCCGCGATTTAATTGTGTTATTTGAAGTGAAGTGTTACTATTAATGTGATATACGAAATTCACAGTACAAAGTGATTTCTATTAAGTGTTACGAAAGTAAAAAATAAATAAATAAACGGTTCTTGTTTCTTCTTCATTTATTTTCTTTTTTTCCGAAATTAGGAAATGGGATAACAACATATCGTTGCGATATATTGGAAATCAACATGAATTTTGCTACAATCAGTTTACGGTCAGTTTTCGGGATTCAACCGCCACCATAGATGACTGAATGCCATTCACGTCTTCAATATCGATAGAATGTGCGCATATTGCAATGAATGCTTATAGTATACTCATACGCGAAAAACATGCAACTTGAGATTAAAAGTTTCCTTGCTCGAATTGTTGCTAGCGGATAGCAAGGGACAAATTTTCTACAAACGTAAGAACAAGTTTTGTCAACGCACAAACTTTATTAACTAACGATATTAAAATATTTAAAGTTATAAAGTAGACATCAGAACAATTTTGAATAGTGCTTTATGTGTTTTACTGTAAAAAGTAATAAAACATTGGTGTAGTGTTTACGGTGTAGTGTTTGTATCAGTGAAAATTTCCCCAATCACTTCTGTCTCGTTAAAAATATCCGTGTGTAGAAATAGAATTAGTATAATCAAGGTGTTATAGTGTTGAGTGTTTGACATATCGTATTAAATATCAGTTACGATTCGAGCAACGTTTTCATTAAAGAAATAAACACATATCAACAAATCACAACTAATTGATTTGATCTGAATTAAATAGAACAAGTGTTGATAATTAAAATTTTGTGGTGTCAACAAGTTTGTTAGTGCATGAAGTGGATTATTTTTCAATAGTGTATTCACAAACTTAAAGTGAAAATGCATTTAGGTAGCCGAAAAGTTTTGCTAATAATTTGTATCGTTCTGCTGGAAAGTTTAATGGTGGAATCGCACAGGAAAAAAGGTAAGTGGCTTTCCTATATTTATTTTCTATTTGAATACCGTACATGTGTGATTTGCCCCTGAACTATAGTTTGACAAAAAAAGTGAAAAATTAGAAATTATGTGTGAAAGTGAAAGTTGGATTATAAAAACGTTCGGAAATTTGAAAGTTGTTGGGAATCAGTAATCATTGATATGAGATTAATTGGATTGAATTGTTATTAACATCCTAAACGATCTGGTGAGTTTCTACGAACGGAACTAACAACTTTTGGTAAAGTAAAATCCGAACCCCTGTGTTCAATGGTTCCCGGTGGGATTCGAGTTATACGAGATCACTGGAAGCTGTGGTAGTCATAAGGTCCAACACATTACGTTAGCGTCAAAGAGGTTTTAGGTTCAAATCCTGACCATGGATAGGTCTAACCCTATGTGTGTGTGAGATTTGGAATGCATCGCACCCGTATTGGGACGGTGGCCGAAGCCATGTTTACTAGAATGACTAAAACAAAATAACATCATTGGTAAATATTTTATCGAAATAGCTGTAACTTGCTTCTTAAACACATAACAGTGAACATGTAGCAACGGACTCTTGTCTTGCTGGCTGTGATGGTCGAGGGGTCTAAAGTATTAGGCTTCAATTGGCAAGCTACGCGAACATGACTTCGAAACCAGGTTGAGAGCGGATGTTTGTGGAATTAAAGCAAACTTTGCACATTATTAAACAAAAAGAAATGTACAGTCCAATTTTACTAGAATGACCCGCTAAAGCGAAGTTAATTTACCTGCTTAGGTGATTGCAAAATAAAGAAGCAGTGTCAAATTAGTAGCCGAAATTTCTGACAAAACTTACATTTACATCGAAACTTTATGGTTGTTGTAGAATTTTATTGATACAATGGTAGTGTTCTTTAATCTATGTACTATCCCAGTTTTGTCAGTTTCTCACAATTGAGGTATACTAAGTACACTATAAGTCATCTTTCCTTATCCCTAAATTTCATCCCAAATATTTTTAATTTCTAGGTGAGCACGCCTTTTATATCCATCATATTGGGTGACATATTTAGAGCCAAATGAACATGTTTATGTCGTAGAACTACTTTACTAGTAACGTAATTTTATAAAACTGACTCTCTAGTTTACGACTGTGCATTTGTCGTCAATACTACCAGTGGAAGCTATAATCTATTTCGGATTAGTTCACAAAATTCTTTGTAACACAAAATTCCGCCACGGAAAGAATAGGTCATTCTGTAAAAGATATATTATTCTATCAGCTGTATCATGTATCTTATAAATTGTAGTTTCGATTTTAAGGACCATGGATGGCTTCTATACTTCAGTTTGTAAGATCTAATGATATTACTACGCGGAAAGAGATAGAGATTTTGGAGTTCCTTGATTTAAAATTAATGAACAAGGATTATATTTAAGATTACATTTCATTGATAAATTACAGTTATTAATGAATAGAATAAGAAATTGAAAGTGAATAAATAGTTCGTCTGAGGAACGATTTCAATCTATCCATCATCATCATCATCAGCGTAAAGTTGGCCTTTCTCTTATACCATATAAACTTAGTAACTATTTTACTTACAATTTTGTTTTAAGTAGACTATATAACATTCTTTCCTTTAATTAATTAAACGCTCAATATAATAACGTGTGTGAAACAAGTCATAACATTATTGTATTGAAATGTTAGAAAAGAGAGCCCTACGATTATCCTAAGCATCAGTAAAGCTACGAAGGTTCCTTGATGGTAGCATAATAATCAACTTTTAAGTTCTTGTAGCTTCTGAGTTGAAAGTTACTGACGGACATACGGGACTAGATGCTATCGTAGTTTTTAGCAGTCGCAAGATTTTTTTTTTCAGAACCATTCCCCGTGGGGCCTTTCTAAGGAGAGCCCACATGGAAACACTTCTTGCACGGCACAGCACACTTTAAGAACAGCTCTTTTCGTTAACAGCACTTTTTGCGTATGCCCACCGCTAGCCGTGGGCTGTACCCCCTCCCACTCCCCGCGGCTAACGCCGGCCAGCTCCCTTGGGACGCACCGTGCCCCCCTTGTACACCTCGCTTCGGTCGATGTGCATCCTGCCCTGGTTGGTTTATATACATGCTAGCTTTTAGTAGCCTCTATTTGGTATATTAAATCACTAATTTTATTAAATTTACTAATGCGTATATACATAAAAATCAAAATAAAGTTAATTTTAAAAAAAAATTAAAAGTAACCACACCAGGGTTTGATCCCGGGACCTCCGGGTCGTGTTCCCGATGCATTAACCACTGGCCTGAGCTGAGAACTGGCCGAAGATGCGATTGTCTGTGTGACTTATTGTTCACGCTCCGGAAGTCATTTCACGTGTGTTCGAGGGGCCGACGAATGGTACTAAAAATATTGCTTATCAGTCAACGCTTACTTTAGACGATCTATGTTTCTCTGTAAAAGCTTCTCCGATGCCTTCTAAACGACACCTCAACGATCATTGTAGCTATAACACTTTCTGAGTTGAAATTTGTGAACGGACGGACAGACATGATGTCTGAAGCTTCAACCTCGTTTCGCCAAGGCCTCTCCAAGGACACTTCCACCACCTTGGTAGCCCTAGTAGTTCTTGTGTTGAAAACTCACGACGGTCTGAGTGATAGACGAAAGGATACCCAGCCATGATTTATGCAGCTTTGGTTTCGTCTTGCGGAGATCTTACCAACGAAACCATAGTGACCTTCGGAGTCCTAAGTTCCAGAGTTGAAAGTTACTGAGGAACGGACGGGCCGTCAAAGTAGTAATATAAGGTCCCTATGAAGAAACCCAAAACAACATTTGTAAGTTGTAAAACTTAGTTAATTGAACTCAAAAAATAAACAAACACATTCGCTATAATTATCAGTTCGGATCGAACTTAATTATATTAGCCATTGGTGACAAATATGACATTGTATTACTGTAACTTTCACCAGTACAAAACACACACACTGGATACAGTTATTATGAGTAATACAAACCAATTGTCGAACGCATTACCAACAATATTTTGTGTTATAAGATTACTCCATTCAGAACTATTCTGCAAGAATTTACGTAGTTCTTAACGTATTAATCATGATTGCATTCTAATTATATGGAACGAAGACAGATGTACTACGTTCTACTTATAACAAAAACATATAAGCGGTTACACATTACAGATTAGGGACACAGGGCAAGTAAGATGTTTCAATGATGTGTAAATTATTTGACGCTCTATTGTCTGGAAGATGAACACGTAATAATAGGTTATTCCAATGCAGCTTGACGAATAGGTAGAATTTTTATGTAGTCCATCAATCTACGTGTTGGTGCTGATTTTAATATGTACTCCTGGTTTATAGTAAGTAACTTGGTTAGAGTTTAAAGAACAACATTACTTCTATGGGGCGGATCAATGACTATTAAAATTATATCCAAAGAACGCTCAAGTTTTGACACGCAAGCAAGAGTTGCTATATGGCTGTAGTGACCACCATTTCACGCCGTTCTTCTCAACTATCACTGTATTCCACCATCAGCTTGCATGTACACGTAAATTATGCACAATAGTATAGTTAATTAAGGGCCACGGTGTCTCAATGCTAGAGCGCTTACCCCTCGTGCTTGGGGTCCCGTTCGATCCCTGCCATGTGAGCCTTGTAGAGGACAAACATCGTGGATTTTCTTAGTGTTCTCCCATTTACTCCCACTTCACTTTCCTCATTCCACCAATCATGCCATCGTCATCCATCCGGCCTAAGCCAAAATTACCCAAAGACCTTAAATTAAATTAAAAAAGTTTATTTAATTAAAATATGCTCCTGCATGTAGCTCAGCTGAACACTTGATTCGTGTCCCTGGTTGTTCAATAACAGAACAATTTCCCACAAACAGGGAACTCTGGTTTCAATCCCAGTTAGTAAATACCAACAATGAACCAATTCAGTATTTTGTAAAAGTAAGACAAAGATTTGGATGAGTTTCATCCTTTTATATTTTTAGGGATCCAATTTCATTTGTATAGAAACTCCTTAAACTTCCTTTTGTTGCAAGCTTGGAAGATTGAAAGAAACTGATTTCAGATTTATCATCAGTGACCCTCGTACAAGGCTGAATTTAATCTCGTGGTGATCGTAGACAAGAATTCACATTCAGTTTAGTGTCGCGCGTAGCATATAGACACTTCAGTACATGGCCATCGGGATTCAGGCCTGGAGAACGTGGTGGCCCGTAAAGTACCAATATACGGATTGAGTTATGATGACGTGCGAATAAAGGATTAGAACATGCAATATTCATTGTCACGTATTTAGCCGAAAGTACGGATATACGTTTAGCCCTTTCGTCTACTGCCGCTATTGTTATCAACAAACCAAGGACGAGCGGTAACCGTTGAGTAGAACTCTTACGTGTACATGTATATAAGTAACTTGATTTCAGTTGGCACATTCAATCAGTCAAAGGACTCATGTCCAAATGATCCTAGTTTAAAAGTGAGTATATTTACCTTATCGCATGATCGTAGATGATTGATTTTTCCAGGTTGTAATTGCGGCAATTGACGAAATTACATATACATGTTTGTGTTTCTATTATATTTAATTTGCGCGACAAAAAGACACCTTAAGTTTATACTATAAGCTTACTTGTTCTCAAATGACAATTACATTAAATTCGAGAAGGGAAAATGGCCATACATTATACTCTAATAACAATTTACTTTTTAATAAACAAAATTTTGTATATTTTTACAAGAGTGCTTAGAAAAATCATGGTATTGAGTTCATCATTAGCTTTATTCCACTACGCGTAACGAGTTTTCTGTACGTATATTTTTACAGCAAAAGAGTGGAATATTTCATGACGTCACGCAATGGAATCATTTTCGGAGTACAGTTATTATTCCACATTTTACTGCCTCTTGTCCATGTTCAATTTTAAATATCTATTAATTTATAATAATATATTACTTATCAAAAAATAGATGGATTAATACATCATTATATCTTTATTTTGACTTTATCCATTATACTTCTACAGAAACGACAGAGCTCATCTCTTTTCTTCAGGGACAGTTGAAATTTTTGCACTTGTCTGCGACTGGATTCGAACCTGGAAACTTGTAATTTATAGTACATCGCTTTAACTAGAACCCCACGGGAACATCTGTCAAGCAAAATACGTTGAGTATGCACACAAATTACTCAGGCATGGAATATAGTGTCATAGATAGTATTTACATTACAGAATTACTTTAAGTGTATAAAGGTTTTACGTAGCACATATTATTTCTCCATGAGTGCGCTATTACACGCACAAGCATGCTGCGCAGCATGCTGTTACAGCAAAATGCTCGTTTGTCTGGGTATTACACGCAACATCATACTGCTCAGCACGCTGATAGCTTATCTCTTTTTCCTGCCCTTTCATATGTAGACAGTTTGAACGAATGGGCGTCGAGAGAAAAATTTTCCAGGGGGGTGTCAAGTGATAGTAGCCCGTTTCTCTCCGTACTTTTATCACAGACCATAAATATTAAAATATTACATATGTTCTAGGCGAAAGTAAGGTATGTTGTCATTATTATTATTATTATTATTACTCGAAAACCGAGAAAGTTAAAATATAGATACCTGGTAAGACATTGATGATTGACAGCTAAAAATATTCTTTAAAAATCTAGAAAATAAAAAAGTTTGCAGGTAACCTGATACTTGATGTAATGGAGGGGGACATGCAGTCAGTTCATATTAAATGAATTATTTTTTGAGTACATATTTTAATTGTTTTGTCCGTATAAATAAATATTCGATAGATTTTATTATACATGCTAACATTTTATGATACACAATATATATTTCCGATTTCGTCTTTTGGAATAGCAGTTGCAATTTTGTAATTTTTGTTGCAGTAATTAAATGTGAACACTCTTGCAAGAGACATTTGTTGAATGACAATGTTCGTGTACAAATTACCTTTACTTTCAGTCTCGGAACAGAGGGGTAATTTTCCACCACAGCAAATTAAATTGCTGTTTGCCTAACCGTATTTAAAGGTTAGAAAACATAAAGAAACGCCATAAAGTTCAATATTTAGTTACGTCCTCCATCCCGCAAGGAATTGGGATCTATCGGTTTCATTCGTTCGTATAAAGAGGTTCTTATCCTGCCTATAAGTTAAATAATACGTGATACTAAAACAATGGATCTCAGTAGCACTTTCTGTGATGTCAGGGATTCTGCCAGATTCTGTCCAATGGGAAGTGACACCCCTTCAAATTACCAAATACACACCCCTAAGTTAAACATCTTTGTGTTTAAAAATCGATATAAATCTTACAAACCTCTATTTATACCCCCAAAGTTTGACTTTACCCCCCCAAATTTTATATTCTTTTTTGTTTTCAAAGAATGTTACATGCTTTGTTTATATATAAAATTCTCTTTTGTTTCGTCTTGTATTTTTAATGTTTCACAGAATTCGTGGAAACGGATTGGGTAGAATCCAGTTTTATATTTTCTCATACGTGTTACCGACTAAGTATGAATTCAAGCATTCTCTACCATGCCTGATGCTCTTAGGCAAAATATTATGTAGAGAATTCTTCTGTTCTACGTTGCGTTAGGTCAGGTTAGGTTAGGTTTTGTTAGGTTAGGTTCATTTCTGTGTTTCATACTTTTCCTAAGAACATCAAGCAGTGTATAGAATATAGGGTTACCAACCGCCCTGTTTTTCCCGGACATGTCCAGATTTTAACCTGTCTAGTAATGTCAGGCTTCCTTTCGTTTTTTCTTGAAAATGTCAGGTATTTGAAAATAAAAAGAGATTACCATACCTCGGCTTGTATTGTTTGTTTTATTTACGGTAAATTCGATATTCATGAGCGGTAATTTGTCGCTGTTTAATAGGAGCTAGAGTATATGGATCATACTACTATTGATATATAGAAGATCTTAACAGACTTTTATACTAAACTGTTATAAAACTTATTAAAAATTATTTCGAATAATTTCTCAAATCTGCCATTTCAGTCCACACTTAATAGCACAGACTCTTGAAGCAAGCACAAGTGAATTTGTACACGAAAAAGCGCAGAAACCCGGTCCATCGACACATGCGCAGTAGATTAAACTGCGCCCAGCAAGCTGAAAGCCTATTACACGTAGTAGCATGCTGCGGACCTCACAGCATGTTTTCAAACACGTCTAATATCCCTGCAGCATGCTGCGGAGTGATCATCTTGTCAATTACACGAGCAGATTGCTGTCAGAATGCTGTTTGCAGCTTACTGCGCAGAATGTTTGTACGTGTGACAGCGCACTACACAAAATTTCTTCGAAAAAGCAAAATTCATCATAGCTTAATGACAAAATGTGAAATGCAGGATCTACCTTTTCTCTACCTTCAGGATAAAATTTGAAGTGTTATGGCTGTATTTATATCAATATTTCCTGCAACTCTATTTTTCTTAGTGTAAGAATGTAGGAAATTTGTGTGTACTCGTCACGTTGTATGAACATAAACCCCTAAAATCCATAGCATACTAAACAGCAAGGAAGTGTTATTTTTGTTTCGAAAAACATTTTGGATCATTGATTTCTTACACAGGTTTAGAATAAGGAATATTTTAGTTGTTTAAAAGAGCAAAGAAATAATGGCACTTACGCTTGACCTTATACTAAGAAACTCTGGGTTATAAAGTAGTTTAAAAGGTTTATTTTCTGACAGACCATTTAACTGCAGTCGTTTTTACACGTAATGTAGAATTCTAAGACCTAAGAAGTTTGAAGAATGACGTTCCTCGGCGAACGCACTTTCAAAGAAATTGATCATTTTGTCTGGAAAAATTTAACAGATCATAAAACATTTCAGTGCTGGCAGTAGGATTTTAACACGCTTTCTCCTAGGTACTACTAAACAATAAAACATTAACTATTCCATTACGATCATACAAATAAGTTCTTTGAAGCATTCAGCAATAAACTTCGTGAAATATTAAAACATTCAATTAAAAAAAGAAAAACATTTATTGCTCGGTGGTCCACTTCATTGATTCGTTCTTGTCATCTAAATATATAACTTAGTGTATTTAGATGTTACTAATCGATCACAAGAAACGCATGTCTGAATTGGTTATAAAATTCAAAACCGACTGGTACATAAACCAGACATATTTGTCTGGCGTAATTCCTTGTCGGTAGTTTTCTCACGTAGAAAGAGAAGCGAATATATGTTTTTAAAAATTTATAACAGAGGAAACGCATAACGATGCTACATTCACAATTAGGACACTTTAATCATGATACTATAGCCACGAGATGACACAGAGTAATTCAGAATGTGCAATTAAGTTAGAGGAGACACTCTGTGCATCATTCCAGAGCTATTCCACTTCCCACCTTGGATGTACGTTAATGTCCAGGCAAAATTAATGTCTCCCCACACGACCATTCAAAACTCGTTGAAAATTTCATTTTCAAGAACAAGTTAGCATTTCTGAACTCCAAGACACGCATATATTGATGGATTTTAAGAGCTCAAAAATAACGTGAGTAGCGAGAGAAGTGAAACAAAACGTTATAACAAAGGTACTGCACATACGGTGTGCGGTTAAAAAAAAACTTACAACATTTTTATTGTAAAAATGTGATTTTTATATCTAATAACTTCTCATAAAAATGTTAACTTCCGATAAGTATTTTGAGCATCTTTGTTCAGTTTTAGAAATAAGTTAGCCTGTATCAATAAGCAGTCTTAATTTGTAAGATTGATGATGATGGATGTGCTACCGGAAATCAGGTAAATAGATGGTGGTTTGCCAATGCCTTGTGTCGAATAAAGATGACGTCCTAAGAATGGGAAATACAGTTTAACGTGGAATTCGAGTCAGTTGTATCCCCCACCAGGGAACGAACCCGTTACCCTTTGATTACAAGGCAGTGAGCGTTACCAAACATTAAGGGTGGATGACAGTTTGTAAGAAAAGAAGAAAAATATGTTGGAGACAATGTGGATAGAGTAGGAGTGACTGAGGTACAATTTATTGCTTTAACTAATTCATTTTTGTTTTAATATTTCTATTACTACTTCATACTTTCCTGATTTCTTGATGCTAATTTCAATGCTACTAACATCCTGACTCTTACAGTCGAGTCAAAAATTGTAAAAACATTTGTCTAACACTTTAGACTGGGCGACTATCACGTTCGGCTAACCAACTGAGCTGCAAGAAACAGTCCCTCACTCAGTTTCCCCACTACATACACAGTAAATAAGTAAATTAAAGTTAAAGAATCTTATTTATAAATGAGTGACAACAAGCTACCTGCGAAAATGCTTTACGAATATCATTTGGGCAAGTAAAATGGTAAATTGAATTCTGATAACTGAAATGTACGTACAAGGAGCGTTGAAAGCTCATCTACCGAATTTATGATAACACCCCTTGTAGTTCTTATACACTAGCTTACACCATTTTAGCACAAGATTAGGATACTTTCGAAAAATATTTTTACTAAATGTTTACATTATATTTGCTTTTACATGGTGGGTGATTTATATATTGAAGTGATTTAAGAGTAGAATTATTGATATGTTCCACGATATTAAAAAATAATTTTCAACCAACAAAATTACTAAGTAATTTGTAACACTTTTCTATGATTTAGGATATTGTTTGGAATTGTGATTAGTTTTTTCTGTATGGCATGCCATCCCAGTGTGTAAAGGAGAGAATTAATAATTTCAGCGCAAATGATTCTTGAAGCTTAAACTATTAATTTATTTATTAAATTTGAAATTATAAAATAATTTGAATTGATACGAAAAGTGACGATTAATACTTGTAAAAAGAACCAAATTGTCTAAAAATGCGTACGTTCAGGTACGTGCCAAAAGCACAATAATAATCCTTTTCAACTTGTAAGCAGCATAGTTTCCCAAACAAACGAAACGGTAGATGTAAAAGTACACAGAATTATTACTACACGTTTCCGTATAACCAAAAGTAAATATGTGAAACAAGCAAAGGAACACAGTTGCTGTACAAGAGAAAAGGAAGTTGAGGCGATGCACAGCGTTCTAGTACTAAACCCATATATTTCTGTGCGCTTCGCTTCTTATAAAACAACTAAGTCAGAGTGTACTTCGCCATTTAAATATATGGATTTAGCATTGCTGTAAAGCACAATTATCCTAGAGTTTACCCCTGCTTGTAACAGCCCGTTTGATCATTTAGGGCTTCCAAAGCCGCTTATTAATACTGCACTATAACTTGTGTGAAATGCACGAATAGTCTTTGAATAGCGATTGGAGGTGAAAACATATGCAAGATTAAATTTGGACTATTTTTATAAGAGCAAAATATTATTTTAAAATAAGGAAGGTGATCAATCAGGGAAGAGAGAAAATCATGTATCATGTATACGTGAATAAAAAGGAAGACGAGAAACTGCATATACGACAAGGGTTTTAAAATGAAGGTACATTTAATATGAACCTTAATGACTATACTTACACATTTATGGTACGTAGCATTATCAAATTACGGTATATATATTCTAAAAGAATCTTTTACACTTCAATTGAGTCGAGTATCGACCAACTCATATTTTTCACTTTCAGGTGTTATTCTTGCACATATTTTACAAATATTGAAGCGTTTGGTTTATCAGTTTTCTCGGTAGGAAGGCAAAATTTGGTGGGAGCGCGGATAAAACCCGGATAATATCTATGATAGTATTTTACTGAAGCAACTGAGCTATGGAGAACGCAGTAAACATGTAAACTAAATTTATCGTTATACGCACTGTTAAAAATTTGATATAGCCATTTATGTTTAAGATAAATGATAGTATTCGCAGTAATCCTGAAAAACCCTGAGATATTTCTTTTGTGGTAAGGTAATTCCGGGAGACTCGCCGCATACGGGATATACTGCGCACCCCCTCTAGTTTTGCGAATTGTCAACAGAGTGCGGTCGAATGTGAAACGTAGGAGCGCAAAAGACGTGAGAAAAAAGTGAAGTGGTCGTGTGTGTGTGTGTGTTTCACACATTGTACGGCGCATT
>JAGDQP010025610.1:0-12688 GCA_022664845.1 Lepisma saccharinum
AAGGGATGTGGTGAGGTGTTAAAGAAACCGTTATGTTATATTTACAACCTCATATTGAAAACATCTGTGTATCCAGAGGCTTGGAAAATCAGCAAAGTTCGTCCTATTCTTAAGAAGGGAAACCCAATAAATATAGAAAATTATAGACCTATTTCATTAATTTCTTCTATAGCCAAAGTATTTGAGCACATTCTTTATAGACGAATATTTAATCATGTAAAACCTTATATATCCATATATCAACCCGGTTTTTATCCAAGGAGGTCAATAGTTACGAATCTTCTTACTTATGTTCAATATATATCAGTAATAATACTCTCAATAATAATTTTTCTGTTGATACGATCTATACTGATTTTTCAAAAGCTTTTGATAAATTGGACCATGCTATTTTGATTAAGAAATTATCTAATTTTGGATTTTCAAGACAACTGTTGCAGTTGATCTCTTCGTATTTAAAAGACAGGAAACAATATGTTGTTTACAATAATCAGAGATCCGACCTATTTGATGTTCACTCTGACGTGCCTCAAGGATCTAAGCTTGGACCGTTATTTTTTGTATTATTTATTAATGATTTACCGACGGTTCTCAAATACTCAAACTGTTTACTGTACGCGGATGACATGAAATTGTTTAGGCAAATAAGAGTAGATGAGGATGTTTCGAAGTTACAAGCAGATTTAAACAGTTGTTATGAGTGGAGTATTCAAAATAAACTGCATTTCAATATAAATAAATGCATTTCAGTTACCTTTTCTAGGAAAAATAGACCAATTCATTTTGAATATAAGATTAATAACTTAAGTATCAAAAGAAACCAAGAGGTAAACGATTTGGAAATTCTCTTTAATAATAAACTATCTTTCAATGCACATGTAGAAAAAGTATGCAATGAGGCTTATAAACTCTTAGGATTTGTGATAAGGAACACACGAGAATTCCGCAACTTTAATGCTTTAATAATTGTATTTAATACTTTTGTGAGAAGCAAACTAGAGTATGCTTCGATAATCTGGACTCCTTACTACAAGCAGTTTATTAACAAAATTGAATGTATTCAAAACAAATTTCTGAGATACCTCTATTACAAGATTTTTAGAATTAATTCTTATCAAGAAAGGGTGTCGTACAATACACTTTTAAAGATTTTTGGTGTAAGTTCGTTGGCAACCAGACACGTTCTTGCAGTTAACCTTTCTTTATAAATTAGTAAATGGAATCATTGATAGCTCGGAGTGTCTAAAGCTATTGAATTTTAATACAAAAGCTATCAATTTAAGGAGTAGATTGCTTTTTAATTGTAATAGATCTAAAACTATTGCACATTCCAATTCACCTGTTACAAGAATGTGTCAGTTATTCAACAAACTGGCGCCAAACAATGTGGATGTTGATTTTGCTATGCCTTATTCTAGTTATGTAAAAACTCTTAAATATAATCCCCGATTCTTGTGAAATTTTTTAACTCGATATTGTATTATATTGGGTCTTTCGATTTTACTTATTAGTGACAAGTAATTCCGTTGAGATAATTGTGTCCGAGTACTTTCATTTATGTTTTTTTTTCTCGTTTCTAATATTTGACGTATTTTAATATTCATATTTACCACTTGTTGATTATTTTCATGTATTTTTTTCATTGTTTTTTTTTTTGTCTTTCTTTTGTATCATAACCATTTGTAATAGTCTTGTTGTAATATTTGTAATTTGCTACTTGTTGATTATTTTCATGTATTTTTTTCATTGTTTCTTTTTTTTTGTCTTTCTTTTGTATCATAACCATTTGTAATATTCCTTATTATGTAAGCCTATTGTAAATTGGGTATTTCTTTTCCTGTAATAGGCGACTTATAAATAAATAAATATTTTCTCAGTCAAAATTTGGGATAGGTCTAACGGGAATCTAATGGAACACCTTATCTTGCTGGTGGTTTGAGGGTCGTACCAAGAAAAAGTTCGTATTCAGGCCATAATTTTAGCTTACAAGTTTCGTTTTATTAGTTTCATCGACTTTGAAAATAATAATTATAATAAAATACAATTAGCTTTAAAACTTTAATTTAAAAACAGTAGGAATTCGATAACTGAAAATAAAATATCTAAGTCATGGGTCTGAATATCTGGCATAAGCCTGTGAACGCTATTGTTTAAAATTATTTCTTCAAAAGGCTTTAAATTACCATAAATCAATCGCATATTTGTTACATATGCACACACATATTTGTTAAGCACCAAACAATTTTATTTTCCATAGTTTTCACTGTATTTTGTCTATATTTAATTTAAATAAAACAAACAGGATTATTCTACAGTTCCTGTCAAAAGCACCAAAACATGACAAGATTAATAGTTAGAATGTATTATTCATACAAAGGTTGTATTAACTGAAAAGAAATAGGTTTTAAATGAAAATAACTTTAAAATAAGTCGTTCGAAGTTTACACAAATATTTCATCAAGTTTATTCTACTGGATCTAATGGGCCCTGTTTATTCTGTGGTATACGTTGATGATATTGTTCTTATTTTTCATACAGGTTTGTGCAAGATGCGGCATTACTCATTCGAATGAAAAACATGACTTTCACACGTTCTCTTTTCAATATCAGGTTTTCATGACGACTGACCGTGTCTTCTCATCTCGCATAACAAATTATCAGCTGTCAATCTAAGATAGATATCACATTCCATTGTTTGACCGGGAGGAGAATTCTCATTTCGCCTAAGAATTCCCTCTGCTAAGAAAACCCTTCAGAGGGGAAATTATAGAAAATGGAATTCTCTAAATTAAGATGTTCTTGATTCATGTTAATTCAAAAATATAAATAAAGAGGACTTGACCCGATACGTGCATGACTGGACTTGACCTGACCCATCACGAAGTACATTTACATCTACTTTTTATATGGAAATGGTAAATGCACCGACTTCCTTCAAATTTCGAGAGGATATTCTAAAAAATGTTTGAGAGCTATCAGAATAATGGAAAGTTAGAAGAAAAATAATGAAACAACTGAGAAGCCGGAGAAATGAGCTCCCGGCTCGACTGTTAAGCCAGACACGGTAAAAATCATCAAAAGCCCGACTGTCTGGCTGAATGCAGGATGAATTGTCACCCTAATTCGAGGATTTTATTTGCTATCAGTGCCCAGTGAGCATTCCCCCAATTCTCTAAAGCCAAAAACCTGATCTAAAATTTAAGAAACTAACTAATCAACAGGTGGGGATAGAGGAGAGGAGGAGATAAAAAGAGTTGCAGGGTAGACTAAATATTAAATAAAATTTTTGGGAAATACAGAATGTTTTTATTTTGTCTTAGTTTGCAAAACAAACGAATTACGAATATCGTTACAAAACTTGTTACTCTTCCAAACGCAGTACGTATGAGACTGCTTCAAGATAAGCAAACAACGATATCTTTGTTATGAAGTCTAGTTTCAATATGCTTATCCTGTCGTTCAGACGCTTCCATTTTCTCTTCTGGTAACACACCACCGGTTTTCCAACCTCTAAAAGTTTTATTGTAGTCTCATTTTCCTTTTGTTCCTCCTGCATTTGTTGTATGAAAGCGAAGATGTTCGGGTGATGTCTTGCGAAACGCCTGTTCCATTTGCTATGCCATCCTTCTACCCTGTTAGTGGTTCTGTCATCGCTTCCGTCAAAATGATTCCAAATATGCCTAGAGAACATGGATAAGGAAAATGTCACTATCATATATAATATATATTATTCCCTTAAAAATATAAATTTTTATTGTTTAAATTTTCGAGTCAAGTTCTTATTGTTGAAAATATATATATAAATTTAAAAAAAAACATGCCTTTCTTAAATCGCACTGAAAAGTAAATAATAATGTTCTATTTATGAAAGACTAGAAGAAAAGCGTATTCATCCACTAAATAATGTATGAAGTGTGATGTGTATATGTAATATGAGTTCGCGCTACATGCTTTTCTTCTAGTCTTTCATAAATAGAACATTATTTTTTACTCTTTCAGTGCGATTTAAGTAAAGCATGTTTTATAAAACTTATTTTTATATTTTTTTTAATCAACCTAGAATGTATGCAACGCTAATATGATTATATGACATGTTGGTTGCATACCTCACAGGGAATGTGGATGTCATGCCCCAAGTATTGTCACCCGCACTCTGCAAAATTTCATTATCATATGCTGTCTAGAAGTGTGTTAAAATCAGGTTGCAAGATTCCACCATACGAAAAATCATAGCAAGTTTAAAAAAGTAAGTTAATACGTTTATTGTATTCAACAACTGTGAAAGAGAGTGTTAGTCTCTCGGTTTCGTATAAAGATTTTTATTAAATCGTCTCAAATCAGTGTTTATTTCTTTTCGAGAATTAAAACTTATAGTCTCGTGAAGTGTGATACAAATCAGGCGTTCATTTTCAAACTATCAAGTGATCCAAATTCCTGTTTAAAGAAAAAAATTAGCATGTTCAGGCGTTCAGGCTGTGCTAAACAAATTTAAAAATAATTAAAAAGAACATTTTTTAGTAAACGTTAAATGGTAATTGTAACACGTTTATATTAACTTTGAAAAATATTATCGTCAAAACTAAAGGAAAAAGATCGTAGAATAAGTATTAACTAATAACTTGAAAATACTATGAGATAAAAAGTATGATACATCCCGTTATACATTGTTTAATAATGTAGTTTTAATTATTGCGGATTTTAGTTAATATCCAACTTAGGTCCTATACACTCCCATCATTTTAGCGAGGTTGTAAAATACGAAGTATGTTTCAATTATAATTCTGACGCCCACGTACCCCCCCCCCCCACACACACACACTCACTTACCAGAATGCGACTAGAAGCGTCTCCATAACCTATTAACAAGAACTCCTTCCCGTCGATGGTTTGCTTCCATTTTCCATCCAAAACAAGTTACTTAAGCGTTTGGGGTAATTCACCGTTACTTCTATTCCTTGTCCTATACAGTAAATTCCGCACATTGTCAAATGTTGGGGTAACTGCTATGGTTTCCATGGATGCATCCCTTATCAGAAATTCCTCCCTAGAAATAAGACACCTTCTCTCAATAACCATTCAATCAGTATTTAATAATAATAATAATTATTATTATTATTATTATTATTTCTGCAATATCTGGTTGAAATTTAGTACCAATAACTTTTGTGCTTGTACATACTGGGCAGTGGATTAAGACTAAAGACAAGAACAAATGACTTAACTACCTAAATACAACTGACTAACTAACTATTATTTAAAAGTTCAAGAACCTTAGCTCCAGCTTTATCATCTACAGATAAGTTCCACTTATACAATCTTGAGGTTAACTTGTAAATAAGTGTTCACCAAGCCCCCCGGTTTTGGAAGGTTCCAGAACCCATATATTTATGGTGTATTCGTGTATACACTATGATTTGCGGCAATAGGAAAAAAAACCTGAGCGTACTGGCATAAAATATTCTACCCATACCACCTTTATTTTCTACCTTGTTTTGTACGTATATTGTCATTTGCACGTTGCTTTAATAGTCATACCCGAATAGTAACTAAACTTTTAAGACAATATTATTTTCTTTGCAAAAGTTTCCGAGACACAGGGGGAAAAATGCATTTTACGTTGTATTGTCAGCATTCTGATATATATTCAGCAGCATTCTGATATAGAATTGACTTCAAATGTGATCAGGCCATTTAAATAATGTCCCTTTATTCATGAATTGCAATGCATATTCAAGGTAGGTTGTCTAATAAAACATCTGTGAGTACTGTCTTGAACCTACTTTGTTTTTTTTTACCTTTCGCCAAATTGTAATCTTGCAACACATGAATACGTGATCTATCACAGTATAGTCAACACCAAAATTTGCGTCAATTTCTCTGCGGGAACATTTCTCTTGACCAGTGGTCCTTCACTATTACCATTTACCACATTTCTCTTGTGTTCTTATGTACTTCATTCAGGGAAATAATGAAGGAACAAGAACAGTGTCCCCTGTGGTGGGAGTGGTAATGCTCGCTTCCTTCTAACCAAGGGATCCCGGTTTCGATTCCCGTTGGGGGACACATGTGGTTCGAAATTTGAAGAAAGTCGGTGCATTTACTATTTCCATATAAAAAGTAGATGTAAATCATGTCAGGTCATGGGTGATGGGTCAGGTCAAGTCCAGTCATGCACGTATCAGGTAAAGTCCTCTTTATTTATATTTTTGAATTAACATGATCAAGAACATTAATTTAGAGAATTCTGTTTTCTGTAATTTCCCTCTGAAGGGTTTTCTTAGCAGAGGGAATCTTTAGGCCAAATGAGAATTAGGCGAAATGAGAATTCTCCTCTCGGCCAAACAGTGGAATGTGATATCTATCTTAGATTGACAGCTAATAATTTGTTAGGCGACATGAGATATAATCCGACTGACAGTGTCTTCTGATTGTCAATGACAGCTTCTCTGATCCCCATAAATTATTAATTATTGAAAATTGCCTTTTTACTAAAGCGCTTATCCCAGGAAGCACTACAACGCCAGTCGAGTCTAAGACCAGTGTTGCCGACAACAAAGCTGAGAAAAGCTCCACAGCAATAGAAAAAGTCGCTAGAACGCGCTAAATGAAACAAAGTCGCTAAAAAAGACGCCAAACAAATCGAGAGGGCAGAAATGCTTGGTTTCGGCGCTATAGGGAAATAAACTGTAGTGCTTTTTATTTCCATACCGTTTACAGTAGAACTTACGCGGCATAGTATCCTCAATGACTTCAAACCTGATCCATACAAAAATGCATGTTTCAATACTGAGCAATGTCTGCGCAATGGATTATCCAAAAGAAATAGGAGACTTTCAGATTTTTATTTTTTTTGAAGAAAAGTTGGTCAAGCTATTATGGAAAGGCGTTAAATTTGACGCTAGGAGCTAACAGGAAAAAAGAGGCGTTAAAAGATTATTAAAAGCGCTAGTTCTATCGAGATAAGCGCTAAATTGGCATCACTGTCTAGGACTTCTGTACGGCACCGTTCAATTGTGTGTGACGTTGTCAGGCTAACGACTCCTAGTGCCGCTTTACCATTACCTAACCTTGTGACTGGGGTCCACTAATCTTCCCAATTGTCCTCATGACGCAGGGTGAACACCGAAAATCCATGAATACTCACTGGGAATCAAACCCGAGGTTGCTCGAACTGAAAGCGAGAGCGTTATCCATTCAAATAAGCAGGGACCCGTTGTAAATATGAGAGATTTAATTAATTTTTTGAAGCTTTTATGAGTACGCGCTTATTTTGAACTTATTCAACTCTAAAAGAATAATGAGCTTGAATAACCCTTTACGAACATAAGTTTTCATCGCAAAATTCCTTTTTTTGTTATTGTTTTGTGAACGGAGACTCTTGAACATAACACATTAAAATGTTGATTGCCGGCTAGTGAATAACTAAATGCACCTCATTAACTACGTAAATTTATAGCTTGTAATTATTTCGTCAATAAGAATTGTCACTGAAATTCTTATGTGGGAAATAAAGATGACTGGATGATGAAAATGTCCGCTTTATTCATGGTGGTTTCTTAATTCAATACGCCATTTCAAATTTCATGGAGGGCTTGAACCACTAAATGCGCTATCATAGGTAACCAGAAGGACGAGAATGATAGCCTTTGAAAGCTATGTAAGTTCCTGGGATTCTAGTGGGAGCGGGAGACTTTCATTTTATGGTTGTTGTTATGGCAACCTGTGATATACCTTCATGATGTCGTTGTAGCTTTGGAATTGATGGAATTTTTTTTTTCTTTCACAGTCTGCCATTCTGTCTTTCTCTCAGCTACGACATGAAATAGAAGCTTCGTGAAGTCGTACTACAAAGTAAAAGTTCCCTTCTGCTGCTACGAATGTTGATAATTAAAATTCTTAATCGTCGCTTGTTACAAAATAGGGACTTGTTATAGTATCACAAATGCTTAAAGTGAAACTAAGGTTATTTCCTATCAGCTCTAATAAAAAGGATTTTAACTTACTAGATTGAAATAATTTTACGTGCGTATGTTCAACTGTATATCGTACGAACGATATAGCAATGCTGTTAGGAATTTTATTGACACTGTGCACCGAATTTTAAGTAGTGTAAAAGTGCAAAATGTCAGATTTGTGGTGTCCTCAGAGTGCTTAGTAATCAGGGAAGGCTGAGTTCGAAACATAGTTTATTATTAAATACTTGATTTTCTGTGATGTAATTTAGGTGACGAACTCAACCATATACAACCATTTTGAATTTTTTTATACAAAATTGAAGTTATTACTTCTAACATAACACTGCTACAGAAGTTATACTAAACTTAACGTACAGAGTGGTCCAAAATCTGAGTACGGTCTTCTGTTTCACAATACGGCAGGAAAATGAAATATCGTAAATGGAGAATGGATGTGAGGGGCGGCTACAGTTTGGAGTACATGAACAACGTGACCGCCATATCGAATGGAGACCATTTTGTTTTCAAATGTCAAGTAGGTCATCTGATTTAGTTTCTGATAATAATCTTTAACTTTGATCCACCGAATAATTTTATTACAATATTGTAGAAATTGCTGTCTTTTAAAACCATCTATCTCATTATGGATACTATTATTTACAGAGACAGCAATTGGATCTCTGATTTCAATGCTAGACCGTAACGTTGGCTTAGGTAAAAGTACGGCCGATTCTTCTACTCGTCTTGTTAGTTTAAATATCTATCAGTTGTATTCACTATTGGTCTATCAATCAACCTGCTAGTATCATGTTCATTTCTCAATCTTATATCTGGATTAGCAGATACTCTATCTAAATTTAATCCATTCGTATCTGTACCCTCTTGAATATTATCATTTCTGTTATTGTATGCTTGATTACTTGTTCAAACATTGACTTGTTGTACATCAGAGAATGAATGTCGATTCCCATATCTACCTTGCACTAACCCTTGATTATATCTATTATCTCTATCAATATCATTAGATCTTTGATTATTCTGTCTATAATTATTACTTCGATTACTATAGTTTCTTTTATATATGTTGTTATTATATAAACGCCTTCGGTCCCTACCATTCTTTCTATACATTCCTCCTTCCGATGACTGCTCTCTTCCACAATCTACACTATTCTTTCCTCTTCCCAGATTTATTCTATCATGTTTCTTCACATAATTCAACAATACATCCAAACGTGTATCGTTCACTATGGCCAAATCCCTCTGCATACGTTCAGGCAACATTCGTACACTTTTCTTCACTAACTCTGTCATGGACACTTCAATAATTCGAAATTCTGCTATTAACTCGTATACCTTATTTTCATAGTTAGATACATTACACCAGTCAATTCGTTTATTCTTCAGAATCCTCTTTTTGTCTTTGATCTTTTCAAGACTAGTATACTGCTCTAAGAAAAGAAAAAAAATATCCTCGTAAGTCCTAATTAATGAACTTTTGTTGGCTAGCCATCCCTCCATAGCTTTCTGAAGTAACGTTAATTACGATACAGGATTCAACCTTGGTACATGAAAAATAAGTTGTCAGTTCCTTTAAATAAGCTGTAGGACCCTCTCTGTAATTACCATTCCATTAAATCCTTCGAAGATGGGTCATGCAATGCTGCTTGTGCTATCTCCCTAAGCAACCTAGATACAAACTTTGTTTTCCAATCACCATGTCGATAATCTCTCATTTCTTCCTCACGAGACTACTGACTTCTAATATCCATAGCTCTGTCTTTGTCACTGATGTCCATATATTTGGCCTATCTATCATTGTGATTCAGTAACACTTTTTGCCTTGCTTTGTACCATCACCATTCTTATTTCTACTCACTGGCTGCAATTCTCTTAAACCTGCCTCAGGATCACACCTTTCTTGCAATTCTTGAACCTTAGCCTTCAAAATCTCCACCTGAGATTGTAATACCTGAATTTCACCTTTCTGGTTTTGCAATTCCAACTTATTCTCCTCGTGAGCTGCAATACAGTCATTCCAATATACTTGCATCTTTCCTTCCACTCTATCCAATCGTCCACTCAGATCTACTCTGGTTTCTTCACTTCTCTACGAACACTCTTGACATCAGATTTCATCATCTCTCTTCTCATTCCTGCCATTCCTTCCATCAACCTTCTCAGCATCTCGTCAGTACGAAGACCTATAGGTACCGACTCTATTACTTTTTGTTGGGTTCTATCCATTTGATTCTTATCCAAAAGTTCCGACTCTTGCTTCCACTCGCTCCCTCCGAAATCATAATCTTTCAGTATTTCTACCTCCATCATCATCGCTACTAGTTTCTACATCGGATGCCGCATAGCTGGTCGCCATTATGTAATGAGTAAGCTAATATGCCAATATATAAATTTAATGATATGCTCCGACTAAAATCCAATAACTTTCTAGCATGGACTCCTATATAATTCTCAGATCGTAGTTCGTTCGGGAAATATGACGTTGTAACGATGAGGTAATTAAGTTGCCTACTTGAAGGTACCCAGGCTTATGCACATGGGTGAGGCTAAGCTTAATTATAATTCCAGACCTAGGGTAAAAGATTTACTCTAGCTAGCAATTCGCTTGCTCCTACAAAACTACGGACGGTCAAAAATGATAGTATGGAAACTAATTTATCAGCTCATTTATTAAGCATGATATCCAGATCAACTCACAAATCCCTACTTAGACTCTTTAAGTACAATGCTCTTAAAACTGTCAGTGACTTTGAGATAGCAAATTAGTTTCTTACATTGTAATTCGACATAGAATATTTCTTACTTCAGATTATACATATTTAATTAGTTAGCAATAATTTGCATATAATATAAATCATTCCGTTAACATCTTCATGACTAATTAAACAATGTACAGCTATCCTCTATAGCTTGTAATTATCAAAATAGCCGCTACGTTCTTCACGTTTAATAGACAATAAGTTAAACAGTAAGTTGTCGATTCTCGTAAAGCTGATGTCACATATATACATCTTATGCTGTAGCCTTGCAAAATGACATCATTGCAGTCTCCAATTAGTGCAAAACAAACATGTTATTAAACATTACAAAATGTAGTGTAATGTCTTATACGAAAAAGAGGAACTACTTGAAATTCGATTACAATATTAATGATTCACCATTGGTCCGAGTAGATTCTATTACGGATCTTGGTGTGACATTAAAGCATAACCTCTCGTTTGACATGCACATTAAGCGTATTATTAGTGAAGCTCACAGGAACCTCGGGTTTGTAATGAGATTAGGAATCGATTTTTTCAAATATTAATGTTCTAAAATTTTATAAACAGTGCATGTTCGGTCAAAGTTAGAATGTGCTGCAGTAGTAAGGCATCCTAATACAAAGAAGAACACTCGCCAAATAGAAATTATACAGTCTAAATTTGTTCGCTTTCTGACTTACAAAGAAACAGGAATATATCCTAAGTTCGAAAAGTACTTGGACCTAGTAAACTAATACACATCACAATCTCTTGAAAACAGAAGAGTTAATTTTCTATTATCTTTCCTACACAGACTACTGCATAGCAATATTAACTCGGAAAGCTTATTGTCAGAAATAGAGTTGCACGTCCCGCACAGAATCATTCGACCTCGTGATGCAGTTTTCCATCTCCCGGCCCAAAGAACGAATGCAATAGATATATCGCCTATTAGGAGAATGTGCTCTTTATATAATTGTATCCTTAAAACGTGTCCTGATATAGATATATTTAATGTAAAAATAAGTCAATTTCATTCGTATATAAGGTAATGAATTGTTTTGACAGAATTTATCACTATGAATCTCCAAAGATATGAATATGTGTGTGCGTAGAATATGACATGTATGTTGAACACGACAACTAGGTATACAACCTGTCGTGTTCAATAAATAGATAAGTCATTCACATATATTTGTTACGACATTATATTTAATTTAGTTCCATTTTATATTCTCAGCAATAGAATTAAACTTTCCAATATTAAAATCTTATTTTCCATTTTACAAACCAACAGTAGATTTCATTTATAATATAAAACAAAATTCTTTACTGCCGCACATCCCCAACAATCCATGAAGCCTGTATTTATACAAAACAAAACACACCTTCCTGCATCCATGCTTCCCATATCACGGTCTCGGAGTTGTCACTGAAAGTTAGCAGTACACTGCTACATGATGTGTTAAATCCTTGTTGAACGCAGAGCTTCAGGTGCTTAGGCCAGTCATGAGACACTCTAGAAGCACATCCGCTGGGACCTTGTCGCAGAACACGACCTTCCTTACTTTTAGACGGTACATCACAAATTTTCTCTACATGAAAAAGTTGCGTAATTCAGTAAATAATAATAAAGAACAGGAACAGATAGAATTACACGAGATGGTATCAACAATTTGTTCAGACAAGCGGAAAAAGAGAAGATAGATAAAGAAAGGGAAGGACTGAAAGAGACCAAAATAAAGAATCTACTTCAGAAGAGAAGATGATTATAAAGACAAAACGAAAGCAATAGAAACCAATTAAAATCCAGAAGAAGCGTGAAAAATAGTGTTAACCGAGATTGGGTTTGTAGAATATTTAACTCGGAGCAATTTGGATCAAATAAATTCGTTTGAGTGTCTTGGTTACTGAAAGGCTATTTAGAGTCTAAAAAAGATGCAACGAGGGTAGTAAGTATGGATTTTGATA
>JAGDQP010025610.1:13088-26754 GCA_022664845.1 Lepisma saccharinum
ACGCCTTGTATTTCTTTTATATGTAGCTATAGTAATCTATGAATTTCTGTATTGGTTGAATGAGAATAAATGCTAGTATGAATGAGAGTTTATGATGGTAGTATTGTGTTATTCTTTAGAGGGAGAGTGAATGTTGAGTGTGAGAAAGAGTGCATATGTATGGTGTTTAGCTTTATTAGTTCCATGGTTTATAAATGCAAAACATTGGGAATCTAAAGATATTATTGTTTTTCGTCAGTTGTTAGTGGTGATCATAATATAAAAACGTATTCTGAAAAATAATTATGTTAAATAAATATTATTCGTAGTTTTGATACTACGATATAGTCGTTTAAGTAACCGGTAAAGACTTTGAAGAGCTAATGAATTGGATTAAGCTATGGAATCTCTGTGAGAAGCTGTATGATACAATGTGCATAACTTATTGATGGATACGAAATCATAACGTGCCATTTAGGAGCTAGTAATGTTATTGTAGAGTAATACAATATATGTCTGCATGTGCGTTAGTAGTGGAACTGTTTGATCTTTAGTAGAGAGCAATAATATGATAATCTATTATACTGTCAGTTTCACTAACCTAATATCAGCCGTTGTACCTAAATAAACTAACCAAACAACAATTCCATGTACATACTAACGCTAGCTTAATTCAGTCTAATTTCGGTTGCATATTCAGTGCAATCTATAAGTAATACCAAACATGCTCTATTTTAACATCAGCCTAAAAGTGGTTTGCGACCAGGATTAAAAACAAACATGTTTTAAAAACATATGTTTAAAACATGTATTTTTTTGTTTTAAACACGTTTTTATAGACTACAAAAAAACGTGTTTAAACGCTTAAAACGTTCTCTTAAAAATAATTTTAAAAAATAATGGGGGTTACGATAGGTACTCCATCTGCAGTAGCCTCTATAAGGTTGTAATCGTACTTTCGGTCTATTCATAAGCACGTATTAGAAATTGTAGGTTCTATTTTACCAAATTTGATGAAATTTGCTATTAAAATTCACTGACAAAGCTATTTATTATATAAAAGGTAAAATGGTAAAAGGTAAAAGGTATACCATTACCTGTGCAATAAGCACGCGTCGTGAACGGCGCATGGTGGTGTGGAGTTAGCGCTCAACATATTTCAATCAACGGCACGAAGTGAGGTGAGGTGATCAGTCCCACGCTCGGCTGCCTTTACCTCCCAATGTGTCCAGGAATATCAAGGAAAAAAGGACACAGTGCTACTCAGTTTGATAGGAAAATTCTTCAGTGTCCTGGCCGGGATTTGAACCCGGTCCACCCGCTTCGTAATCATACGTGCTACCGCCTGTAACAATTTTTGTTGAATGTAAGCATGTTGAACTTGAAAAAGAAAGAGTAGAGCAATATAATCAAAGAAGCAAATACATGCCCATGAAGTTATTCTTTTCCTGGCACTTCCTCACAATAAATAAAAAAGTAAGAATTGAAATATCATATGAACCTCTTGTTTCATGTTTTTGATAGCAAATTAGTATTTCCTGCTTGTAGCTTTCAACCGATAAAGAACGAATCAAACCAACGCATCTTAGGTTTCCACCTGTAGACTTGCGGCGCATAATGTTGATTATTTTGGTAACTAGCTTTCACACGTGACAAATTGCAGACGTTTTACAGAAAACACACACTTTCGTAACTTCAAAGTAATATGTTTCTTTCAAAGGAGGAGGATAAAATCAACATGTTTTTAAGCACAGCTTAAGAAACATTGTTTAAAACAAATGTTCAAAATGTTTTAAACGAAGTGTTTAAAACAATCGCCTCTGTTTAAATCACGTTAAGACATTTTCTTTTAAACATTCCAACCCTGTGTACAACACTTAACAGAGGCACTGATCTCCATATTCTAGCGGAGGCGAAGAATCTAGCCTCAACAATAGTTTATGGATCTCGTTTACAAGTTCAGCTTGATGGTTGACTAACTATTAGCTTTTAATTCATTGTGCAACAGACCAGTGGAGAAGTTCAAAGACAAATATTCTTCACCAGGGGGTTTTCAAATGACGAATTCAGGCCTAGATTCGTTTTTTTCGGACTTCCACGCCTGGATACGATGTCAAGAATAAAAATAAATAAAACTAGTTATACAGTAGACTCGTGGTTTACCGAGCCTCCGGATTAACCGAACCGATGCACGCGGTCGATCTTGTACACTTTCGCGAAACTTCGGGCGTTCTTGACCTCCTGCACCTTCGTGTTTTGTTTACAAAATCTGTTGTTTATCTCACTAGTATAATTATATATGTATTGTTTTGTAATGTACGTATTAAACAAACACTGACTTTACGTTAAAGCAGCTAGTTATCATCAAGTTTTGTAACCCATTAATCCCAGATCTTCGTATATCCGAGTTTTTCATATTCGACGTAGTCTCGGTCGCAATTAACTCGGATAATAGTGAGCCTACTGTATTAAGAATACGATATTTAGCAGAAACTGCTAAATATAGCTCAAATATTTTAGAGAAGAATGTACGACCGTATAATCTTCATGTTTATTCTGAACATTCGCTCCATAGATAGCAATATCATATACATTAAGTGAACTGAACCCTTTTCTCGTTCATCTTGCTTGACACACAACTTAATAACAGGCACGTTACGCCATCTACTCACAAGGATGTACCTGTTCACCTTGAGCAAAAATTTGCTTGAGAACTGTTGGATTATTATGATAGTGTTTCAAAATTCTTTTTGATATGTGTGTGTTATCGGAAATCCTGGAAATGTTTCATTTCCTTAAGGGAGCCAAAATTTTATCCACACTCGCTAAAATATTCGGACAAGTGGTAATTCTGTGGTTTGCTGCTAATATGTCATGCTACATAACTTACCAGTTTACTTTTAAAGAGGATATAGTCAATGTACACTCAGATTCATAGAAAATGCCCAAGGTATGCAGTTTGTAAGTTGCATAGTACGGTAGTACTAAATCAATATTCGATATAAATTTAAAACAAATAAATGCTCTTATATGTTATTTCTGCCCATAATAGTTGAGTTTGATGTTACCATATTGAGCAACTTTTGGACGTTAAAATGTTCCATAGGCTGTTTCTATGAATCTAATGTTATTGATAAGTATCCACATAATATATAAAATAATTAATCTGGATAATTTTACAACATTCAGCACATACATTTCAGCAAAAATATTCAGATACTTGGAAATGAAATTAAAAGTAGATAAACATATCATTACGTGGACTTGTCGTTCAGTATTAACATTTTATTTAGTTTATTAAGCACGTTCTCTGGATATTTCTCGTATGATGCGCACATATTAGCCCATTTTTTACTTATTCTGTCATTCAGGTATCCTCTACATGCATTTTAGCTCAGCTTGTTCCTTCCAACGGTCTGTTTTCAAGTATCGTGAAAGGTATCGTTCCACCTTTCTTTTCATGAGTGCCAACTGCTGTCCGAATAATTTTGTTGAAGTAGCATTTCGGTTATTCGAAGGAAGAGAAGACCTTGCGTCTTTGCTTGTGACTTCGAATAGAAATTTCACATTTTAAACTTGTAGTAGAAACATTATTAGTTCAATGATAACTTTAAAATTGAAGTAATTTCTTCTTGCAGTGCAGGGATTGCTAGAAATATTCAGAATTGATACATGTCTGAATAATTTTGCGAGTGTATTTGTAATGTTTTATGTTTTGCGTGGGCCTCGGATAGATATAGTAGGGGTTCATGGATCTATCCTGATTTGTTTAGTATGTTCTCTAAAGAGAAGAGCTCTTCATTTACTTTTTTCATGTATCATATTGATCCATATGGACAAAGGTCGTTACGGTAGTATGTGAAACAATCCACAAGATACAGTGGAGGAAGTTTTTACTTTCTGTTTGTTTTCTCTCTCAAACGCGCCCAACAGAATTTTCTCACCGTTTTTGGTATTCGAGAAGCGCAGCGAGAAAGACTTAAAAGATAGGTACGTTTGATCACACGAGAGAGCGAGAAAGATACATAGGAGGCCAGCGACGTGGATGGATGTCGGCAACAGCGAACTTCAAAGAATGTGTGATTTACTTTCGAGAAGTGTTATTTGACAGTGTGTGTGTGTGTGTGTTTTTTTTTTTAATCAACAAACCGAATATGGAAGATACAAGTATGTTATTATGTGAACACTACAAGGGGTATTTGAAAAGTTCTCGGCCTAGGTATGAAGGAATGCCTTTAGAATAACGTAATTGTATGTGCATCCATGAAGATATGACGCAAACATTGGAGAAAGACGATCCTTCATATTCAACATGGGCAGCTGTCCGTGGGGGCGAGAGTCGCTCGAAGATAACCCCCGTTCGGGCCATCTGTCATCTGTCACAACTGACGAAATCGTTGTCAAAATGCACGTATGATTATGTCAGATAGACGACTGACCACAAGATACATTGATGTTAACCTAGGCATCTCCCCAGAAAGAACTTATTACAATATAATTGTTAATATCCTGGACATGCAGAAGGTGCCAAATTGTTGGGTGCAGATGACAAATGCACATTGCACGTGCGGATTTTTTTCGTTTTGCAAGTGATCCAGACAATTTTTTCATCGGCTTCGTAACTGTTGACAGAATTGGGTCCACCACTTGCAGCCTAAATCAAATGAACAATCATAACAGTGGAAACCTGCCTCCTCCCCCGCCCCAAAAGGCAAAGGTCATTCTATCAGCTGGCAAAGTCATAGTTACAGTGTTTTGGATTTAGTATTGATAGTGGACCATCTGGAAAAGGGTTCAACTGTCACGGGAACTTACTATGAATCTTTGCTGAGGCGACTATGCAATGTCATCACGAAAACATGTCGTGGGAAGCTTTGCAAAGGGGTGTTGTCCCATGAAGACAATGCTGCAGGTCACACATCAGTGGTTACAATGGCTTCTTTCATGAATATGACTTCCAAATCGTGCAATACGCACTCTAGATTTAGCTTCCTCGGATTACTATAGGGTTCCTAAAAGCAAAAAGTACTACAGTGATATCCAGGATGATGTCATAGTTATTGTTAAGGGATTTTTTCGACATCCTATATTCGACCTTGATTCTGGAAGTGATTATGGAACTGCAGCATCGCTGAAAAATGTGTGTTGACATCAAAAGGCGCAATGTTGAAAAGTAGCATAGTTAGGCCGAGAAATTTTCAAACGCCCCTCGTATGTTAATTACTTAAACACTACTAAAAAATGAAGATATTAGGGTAAACTATACTGTGATTAGCATTTATAGTGGTATTTTAAAAGTCTATGTTGAGATGTTTGAATATTTTTTGTTTATTCTTTACAAGCCTATCTGCACAAATAGATTTTTATGTATTTTTTTCGAACTACAAACTAATAAAATACATATAGGGTAAAGGCAGGAAGGGAAGATGGCCCACCTTTTAAGTCAGCGAAAAAAGTTGTCTTTTTATATTTTTATTTACTTAAAAATAGACTACATGAAATTTCAATCCTTGAGGAAGGACGTAAAGATACAATGACTAGGTTCTGGACCACTAGGAGTAACAATACGCATCCAGAAACATGTTGCATTTAGCCATCTTCCCCACCCGGATGGGATAGATGTCGCAGTGGGAGATTAAAATAAAAACAATTTCTGAGATCTCAGCTTCTACTTATTGTCACGTAATCACCTGATTTCCTCCCTTCCAGCACTTGTCTGGATATGGTGAACAAGTTTTATCGAACCATTTTGTGTATTTGTCACTTTTTGTCTAATGTTATATAGACGTGGTATTTTCATGCAGTTCTAGGCACTCAATACATTCATTTTCAATGCAAATAATGAAATCGTCACTGTCGTAAACATAAGCCAAGCTGCAGATGGAGATATGATTGAGAGCAAGTCTTCTTGTACGCCATCCGCTTGGAACCTTGAAATTTCTTTTCACACACTTTTTGTTTTCAATCCAGTATTTCGGATGATGTAATAGTATGTTAGCCATCTTATCAATGCTTTTGGTATTATTGAAATAGGAATTGGTAGATATGAGTTCAGTGAATCGTTTTGAGACATTGCTTTCTTTTTTGTATGAACTGACAAAAAGATAATGTAAAGAATCTGTGTCCTCATCCCCACGTATACAAGTGGGAACTTTGAAGTGAAGACATTGCTTCATGATTATTTTCTCATGGGTGGTTGTATTAAATGATGGTTTTCGGGTTCAGTAGTATCTTTAGATGTACTGGCTTGTGATGTTGAAAGATGGCTTAGTATTTCTTCCTCTATAACTTTAACTGGATAGTATTACGACTTACTGAGATTCTGGAACGGTTTGCTTGAACTTCCCCACAGTTAACATAACAATAAAAAGGGCACCCACCCTGTTTTACGCCATCTTATCTCCCTCGAGATGAATACTTTTCCAGATACCTAACGAGATGGCAACACTGCCTTAAATATTGGCAACAACTACAGAAGTGTAGATGACAAGCTTCTCGAATATGCCTTTGAAACTGCCTTAATTGATGCCTACATAAGATCTATGATGTGTAACCTACTTAATTGATATGCCTTTCAAGTTTAAAGTAGTGGTCTACTTTCAATTTCGGTTCTACCTCTACTTCTTTCTTTCTTTCTTTCTTTCTCCTCATATGTCTTCTCTTAAACTGTGAAAGATTGGCGCCAAGGGACTATTCCTTCTTCACTAATCACCTGATGCGCCATCTGTCCTCCTCAATTTAGAGAATGTAAAAATTTAGTGATTGCCACTTTGCTTCTGTTAACAATGGTAACATGAAAAAAATTTCGAATTGCAGTAACATGTTCATAATTTTCTCAGCTTTAAAATCGTATATGATTTGTAAATTTTGCAATTGATGGTAGTAAGTACAAATCGCAAGCAAAGTTCACCAAATTCATAAGGAATAAGGCAATATTGTAGTTTACGAAAACATAACCTTTATTGTAGCCAACTTCACCCCAATATTTATTGTACATGACGGGAAAACTACCATGTAGAACATCTTCTGCCTTGCTATCTGCCTTTGAGTGCCTTTGAGTGCCTTCGAGATCATTCAATGTCTTATTATTTCAACGTAAGTTTGGAAGTTACTAATCTTTATCTGGGGTAAATTACCATGTAGTTTATCATACCTTCCTACAATAGAATTGAATTACAATTGTTCCGTTCCGGAAGGTAGTGAAATTTACTTTTATCGTAAACTAAAGAATGCCTTATTAGTTCCGTGAGTAGAGAAGTAGAAAACCTAAATTGTTTTTCTTTTTTCTGTTGGTTGTGCTAAAGAAACATATTATCCAGAGAGATCCAAGAAATATAGCACTCTATTAAAGAGGGGCTATCAGCGAACCTTTTTTAAAGCTGAATCAAATTAGGGTAACATTTGTACTGTGATATTTTCGTAAAAGATGGAGTCTTAAAAAAAATGAGTGTCAGAGCCACCTTCAGACGAGTAGAACAATATTAAAAGACTATACGGTTGTAGTTCGAATTATCCTACATTATCTTGAAATTTAAAAACATTAACACGCCTCGTTTTTTATTTACTAGGTCCCTAAGAGATGTAGTGTAGAGTTTCGTAGAAAATAAGCCACGTTGGAGGCTCTACGGCAACAAATTGAAACTACGTATGCAGTCTTCACAATGGACATCTGGGTCAAAAGTATCTGGACTTTAATGGGGAGCACTTTGATCATTTTTAGTGAAGTTAAACACGTATTTCAGCTACACAGCCGACCGCGTTAGGCATGTGGTCTGAGGTGAGGACAGCGTCTCCAAAGTTCTAGGTTTGAATCACGGCTGGGGCATAAATATTTGTGAATTTTAAAAAGTTTAATGCTGATGGAATCGTGACGGGTCGAAGTTATTGGTTACTTACCGTAAATGGTCCAAAAATACAAAGTTTACCGAAGTTTTTCAGCTACCCGTTGATCTGTCTATATCAATTTATCGTACGCTGACCATATTTGCTCGAGTCGAAAACGGAACATGGGGGTGGCAAAATCGGGACAAGGACGTTTTGAAGAAAATTTTGGTTTATACATTTTCATCAGTGTTAATAAACAATCGTTTGAGCAAAAACTTTGGCCATGACACAGGATGATAAGCAAGCAACCTGAGCTTCACTTCCAGCGATTCCCTTTCACAACCACGCCTCATCATGAACGAGCTGATGTTTTTAACGGAAGCCAGATAGTCTTTTTAACATGCTTATGTTTCTGGCTTCGTAGATGTTGGTGGTGGACGCCGCTTCTGCTACTATGAGTAACGGAAAAGTGAACATACAACACTGGCATACCACTTTTGTTCCGTTGCTACACAGCTTGTCCAGTTTGATGAATTTAGTTTTTCTGAAGATCATCATTACAATTGCATTAAAAGAAATAAAGTGATGTTCAATAGGGTGGACTTTACACTGTAAAAAATAGTTGTGTTAATTCAACACAATGCGGTGTCCCAGCGTGACTACCACTTTTGTGTGTTAAATCAACACAACACATGGTGTTGATTTCGGTACTGTAAAAAAAAAGATACGGAGGCAATGAGATTTGAACATTGGTTGCTCAGTTAGAAGTCGAGCGTCTTACCGACTGAGCTAAATCATCGGACAGAAAATGTAGATGCAAACGAAATTTAATGAACAACATTTGAATTAAACGACTACACTATAGATTTAAACAGTGTATGGGTTCAAATATATGTTGTTGAACCCCCAAAACATACTAAGTTACTTGCACGACTTATGACAAGCTTTAATCACTTCCTATTTGTCAATTGGAAAACAGAATTCCCATTCATTGAGAATAATTCTATTTCTATGAAAGCAAGCAAGATGGCGGAAGCCAAACACTTGAACAGCATTACTGCTTTCTTATCGTAATAATATGTCGAATGCTGCGCTTACTTTCATAGAAATGGAACATATTCTCAGTAAATGGGGATTGTGATCCCTAATTGACCAATGAAAAAGTGATTAAACCATGGCATAAGTCGTGGGAGTAACTTTGTTTGTGTTTACGGTTCAGCAAGATTTTTTTAATCCTCTATATTGTTTCAATCTAGTACTCTTTTCGTCTGACGATTTAGCGAAGTCGGTAAGACGCTTGACTTCTAAATGAGCAACCCATGTTCAAGTCTAGCTACAGCCGTAACTTTTTTTTCTTCCAGTACCGAAATCAACACCGTGTATTGTGTTGATTTAACACACAAAAGTGGTAGTCACGCTGGGACACCGCATTGTGTTGAATTAATACAACTATTTTTTACAGTGTAACATGGCGGCCGTGGTGGTCACTTGTGTTTTTGCGCTTGCCCCACCCCCAAGCATCATGTGTGGCCAATGTGGACCTCCAGCCTAAAAGCCTTTTCTGTGACAGGTCTGCCACCTGACTTTTGGCCCGCCCTGTATTAACGAAAACATTTTTGTCATCCACTTCAATTGGTTTTTCCATCACAGTTTTTAGCATAGTGCAAATACAGGTTCCCAGTTACCCGTACAACAATTTTTGTCACAATTAAAGGTGGGACCGATTGTGAAATACCGGCTGAATTCGGAATTCGGTAATTCTTCAAAAAGCGAGATCTGTACCTGACCTGCTACTCTGCGGTGTATACATTTCACTCCAGACGATAGCACATTTCATTCTGAATACGACAAAACAAAATTGAAGTCTCTAGGACGAATACAAAGAAAGTTATTAGCTTTTTTTCCCTTCTATTTTCATACACTGTCGCGCGCACGTTTCGGGCAATTTTTGCCATAATTTTAAACCTCCATAACTTTTGAACTCTACCACCGATTTCAGTACAATTTGCATTTTTTGCCTCAGCGCCAGAAATTTAACCATATCAAGTTTTATTAAAATTTGAGATGGTGGGGTGACATGCCGTGGATGATCTGACATGGAATGGCCCTGCACAGAGATTTGAAAATAACTTCCAGAGGTATTAATCTCTATCACCATTGGAGAGTTATTTAGTACCCTAACATTAAAATAAGACTGTTCATTGCTTTTAACTTAGTAACACAAAGTGAAATGCATCTCATCTGTTCATTTAAGCTATCAAACTCTTTACTTTAAAGAAGAAAAGGAGATAAAGACTGATGGAGGGAGGGTAAAGAGGGAGGGAGAATACAAGAAGAGAGAAACGAGGAACATGTATATCTTTATAAATTCAGATATTCTTTGGAATTGAAAACATAATTTTGAACAACAACAACAAACCTAATTAACAAACATATTCATGCCCATTTATCACATACATCCAATCATGTATATACTAATATTGCTAAAAACAATAAACTAGAGAGATACAAACAGAGACGAAATTTCAATTGATTTTTAATTATATTTATGAACACGCATTTTCCCTCTCTCTCTCTCTTTTCTCTTTCTCTCTCTCTCACTGTGTGTATGCGAAAGAGGTAGAGAGAGAGAGAGAGAGAGAGAGAAAAATCGAAAATGACAACAACATTGAAAGATGTAAAGGGGAGAGCGGTAATAGGAAAGTGATTTTAAATGTTAAAGTTACAGCCTCAAAATTACATAAATATCGTAAATCAATAGACATTTTTTTAAACATCCATAGCGTCACTAGCTCTCTATCTCGTATTCGTTCAACTCTTTTTCACGAGATAAATCTCAGTTGTGAATATTTGGAAGTTTAAAGCTTTAATTTCATGTGGACAAAAAGTACTTGCCAGAGATGGAATCGAACGAGAGACATTTAGAACCAAGTCTCATTTGCTATACAATACTCCACATATTCCCTGATGGAATTCTTGGTAAACATTCGAATTCATGTAGGGAAAGAAGACCGTACATTAGTAAGATTATATAGAAGTAGTGTATGTATAAGTCATTTGTGGGGAATGTTTGAGCGTATCATTTGCTTCTACCGTAAAGACAGGCTTCAGCCTCAAGTCGCATTTGGGCCGCGGTGGATCAGTTGGTAGAGCGCTCACCTCTTGTGCTAGGGGTCGTCGGATCGATCCCTGCTCATGCCATGTGGGCTTTGTGGTGGATAAACACCGTGTGTGGGGGTTTTCTCGGGGAGCTCCCACTTTCTTTATTCCACCAATTCATCCCATTGTCATTCATACGCCCTGAGCCATAGTTGCCTAAGGGCCTTAAAGAAATTCAAATTCAAGGAAGTAAAATGGAACAATAGAGATCTGAGTGTGAAATTTCCAATTTCACAGAAACGTATAAATAAATAAGTCATATGCGTAGTAACAAAGTGCATGTGAAAAGAAGCTTAAGGCATCCCTAAGCCCACTTATAATATCAAGATGGCTCTGAAGAGCAGCAAATTTCGCGACATGTTGTGAATCAGACTTGTCATAAATTTATATAATTTTGGATAGTGTGTTTCTGTTTACCATTACAGACATCAGTCTTGCTTTTCAGTGCTGATCTTAGGACTGCCTAGCTTCTAACTAACTAACTAACTAACTCTAGTGAAATTCTGATTTTTTTTCAACCCGCCCTAGGGGGTCCCATGGAGGTCCTAACTAACTAACTAACTCTATGGCTTATGGAACTCGCAAGTTCATCGCCGCAGTAACAAACGTTCGCCATTGGATTCTATCCTGGGCAGTATCAAGCCAGTTTTCATCACGAACGCCTACTTCTCGAAGATCTCTTGTAATATTGTCCTCCCAACGACGTCTCGGTCTTCCCAATGGCCTCTTTCCATCGGGCCTTCCAACCAGGATAGAATATAATCTTCGTTTTTCCCCCATCCGAGCTACATGCCCTGCCCACCTTAGTCGTCTCGATTTCATTATTTTTACAACATCTGGTGAATCGTACAGTCCGTGGAGTTCTTCATTATGCAGTCTCCTCCACTCTCCAGTCATCTCGTCCCGTTTCGGACCATATATCTTTCTCAAAACCTTATTTTCAAATACACGTAATTTATGTTCACCTGCTAGGGTCGTACTCCAACTTTCGCAACCGTAAAGTATTACCGGCAGAATAACCGTTCTGTATATTTTTAATTTCAATTTCCTTGATATTAATCGCGATCATAGAAGTTTTTGGACTGAGTAGAAACATCTAGAAAAGAAAAAGTTTTAATTTTTAAGGCAGTTAAGTGACTGTTTTTCAACTGGTAAGACTGTTCAGATAATTTTCATTTAGTTGGCTTTCTTCAATTAAACATTTCGCGCTAACGACTCAATGAAAGTAGATAAAGAGAGAAACTGATTTGACAATCGAGTTCATTATCGCCGATTTTTAGGCCACTTTTAATCTGGTACGGGTAAAATTGGCAGGTCCTTTTTGTTAGTAATGTTCATTTTAAGATTTCACCCTAGCATCTCAACTAGTGTTGTAAAAGAACCTTTCTTTTCTGTGAAGTTTTTTTCATTTTTTTGTAAATGTAGTTTTTTTTCACACAGCAAGTGATTTAATGCTTTACGCTGCAGATAATCAATGTAATCAGCAGGATTTGAGTTAAACTTCCATACATTCATCCCAATATGCTTTGCTTTGTTTTCCTGCAGACTTGCGAGGCAAATGATGTGATTATTTATTCATTCACTACCACATTGCTATACTTCCTATATCTTCACCGTGACAAATATAAGGAAATAACTAGACATATGGACTGAAGTTATTTTGTATAGTTTGTATTAAAACACTAGAAATATTTTGAATAATTATAGGAAGAATTTAAATTCCTAGAGATAATACAACTTCGAAGACATCTTTATCAGTACAAAAACCCCTTCGGGGTAAAGACAAGAGTGACGCAAGAATTCTACTCACGAAAGAAGTAATATCCATTTTGCGAGTTACTTTCTTTGTCTCACTATGGCGGACGTGTCTTCTTTGTAATAAAATTAGGAGATGTAGTATCCTTCCGCCAAAGTGATACAAAGAAAGTAACTCACAAAATGGATATCACTTCTTTTGTGAGTAGAATTGTTGCTTCACTCTTGTCTTTACCCCGAAGGGTTTTTTATATTGATATCACTTATTTTGTAAGGTTGCCTATTAAAAAAAGGTGCATAGTCTTCATAAAAAAAAATAAAAAAATGGCCGTATCTCGAGAACGGTAACTCCTATCATCAAAGTAAGTTTCGATTACTTGGAGCCCCCAATTGACCCCCAAACTGATACCAGTCACTTTGGGCTAAAGCAAAAAGACAGAATGACAGAGGTCCTTTTCTATCATTTGTTAAAATTCTGTGATTGGGCTAGATCGTTACTCTTGAACCCCTTCACCGATTTTGACGGGTGATACACCGTTTGAAAGGTATTGAAGCGTAGATTACAATTTCGGAAGCTTCGGCTGCCTGTGCTATCACCAGAAATGTGAAATTCTGATTTTTTTTCAACCCGCCCTAGGGGGTCCCATGGAGGTCCTAACTAACTAACTAACTCTATGGCTTATGGAACTCGCAAGTTCATCGCCGCAGTAACAAACGTTCGCCATTGGATTCTATCCTGGGCAGTATCAAGCCAGTTTTCATCACGAACGCCTACTTCTCGAAGATATCTTCTAATATTGTCATCCCAACGACGTCTCGGTCTTCCCAATGGCCTCTTTCCCTCGGGCCTTCCAACCAGGATAGAATATAATCTTCGTTTTCCCCCCATCCGAGCTACATGACCTGCCCACCTTAGTCGTCTCGATTTCATTATTTTTACAACATCTGG
>JAGDQP010025611.1:507-26754 GCA_022664845.1 Lepisma saccharinum
TCGAGTCCGATGAAGTATATTTTATACTTAACATGCACAACAATATTCATTTTTCATTAACAAGTAACAAGGTTGTACTTCACATTAGTTGACGGAGTACAATTAAATTTCTCGACATTCGGCTTTAATCTCTGAACGTGCTTTGTGGACATATACCTGATAGGCACTGATCAAGAATTGTTATATTATATTTCAAATGTCGCTTTAACAGACGTCCTGACAGTTTGAAGAAATTGTATGCGACTTGTATCACAATCTTTTTAATAGTATTATCTTTACTTTTATGAGTTAGGTTTTCTCTAATATTACTTCAGTTCAATGTACTTGTAGCACGCGAGTAATTCTATTGTATCACAGTATTACATAATTTACGCTATTAGTATTTTTTTTTATAATACAGGAGTTTTGAACTGACTACTCAGGTTCTTTACAAAACTTTTTTTTTCTTACAATTCTTGTGTTTGCATTGATTTTTTTATTTATTTGCTTTCGAGTCCAATGAATGCTAACAAGTTACGACTTACTTTATTTCATACTGTAATGATGCATTCGAGTTTGTAATGATGAATAATGTTGTCTAGATTTGCTCTACTATTTTGTAATTCAACATAACACAAGTAAACCGTACTACTACTACGACTCTAAACTAAATATACCAAAAGAATAATAGGATCCTTTATTTAGTTGAATTGTATTTCTTTAGTTATTGCCCACAGAAAAACTATCTAAACGGAGGCAAGGTAGAAACGCGTATCGGATAATCGACGACGACGTTAACAATAGCGTTCCGAGCATCAACAATCCGCGTTCAATCACGTGACTTCTTTTTTGTTTTCAAGAGCACTGTTGACGATATGTAACTGATGCAACGAGGCTATACATAATCCGATGTCATTTTACTCGACACAATAAAATATATCTGAAGCTTGCAAATAGTCACTGCAAGTATGTAATTAGATTCCAGCAGGTTGTCTATAATTAAGAGAAACGAAAAAGGTTACCTTCAGTGCTGCATACAAGTCGTCCAGCAAAACGAGGTATACGTTACTTGTTCCTTTGCGGTAATTATCCCAGCTTTTCGTCCTGTTTTTGTGTTCCTGTAAATCCTTAGAACTTACTGATCCTTTTGCACTATAAGTTTTGTATATATAAGTAATTACACTTGTACAAGAACAGTTTTTTGTCGCTGACACACGCTTAATGTTTCCTCCCGGTGCAGCGCGTAATTTCTTCTGCTGTATCGCTCGGTGCAATGTTACCAGCTCTCTCGGGCAGAATTGTCCAGCACAAACACAGACATACGCCGGGCGTTGACTCAAGCGTCTCTTCATGCACGCGACGATACCAATGCGTATAGGAATATAAAAATTACTTTAAGAATATCCAACTGCACTAAATTTTGTTATAATCATGTGAGGGCGAATTACCTGTCCGTCACACATTATCGTTTCTTATTGAATGCTAACCCTGACTGAACTTTTACGAAAGTTGCGATAGTAGTCTCCACTGCTTCCGCTAGGGGGATACGATATTTTGAAGCAGATTTGGAGCACTTGAAGCAATTGGTCCTCGGGATTAGTTTATATCGGCGCTCGAAGATTCACGTCAAGAACCCAAGTTTAGTAGCGACCCTGAGATAGACTGAGAGAAATTGCCAAAACGACAAGCAGTAAAGAAGTTACTCTCCAAGCTTATATGTGCGAATTGAATTTATTTTAAGGCCTTTAGGCAACGATGGCTCAGGCCGTATGGATGATGATGGGATGAATTGGTGGAATGAAGAAAGTGGGAGGTAACGGGAGTACCCCGAGAAAACCCACGCACACGGTGTTTGTCCACCAGAAAGCCCACATGGCATGAGCACGGATCGATCCGACAACCCCTAGCACCAGAGTTAAGCGCTCTACCAACTGAGCCACCGTGGCCCCACCAAGTTGCTTATATATATATATACAGATGCTTATCAGAATAATGGAAACACCTGAACGAAAGTGCAACTTACCAGATTAATATGGTGTCGGGCGACTTTTCGCCTTCAGAACAGCCTTGATGCGACGTGGGATGGAGGCATAGAGGTCGTGAATGGTAGTAAGTGGAATATTACACCATTCCTCGTGCAGGGCATCGGCCAGTTCTGTGAGAGAGGATGGAGGTGGAAATCGTCGCCGGAGTCGTGTTTCCAAGATGGACCACAGATGTTCAATTATGTTGAGATCTGGGGATTGGGCGGGCCAGGGGAGGTGTTGAACTTCATCCCGATGTTCCTCAAACCACGCTGCAACAACTCCAGCTGTGTGAATGGGTGCATTATCATCCTGGAATATGGCGTCATTGTCCGGGAACAACATCCGGACCATAGGATGCAAGTGGTCTCCTAAAATTGCGACATAATCGTTGGCAGTGATGCGTCCGCGAAGTGTGACCACAGGACCCAATGAAAACCATGATATTGCGGCCCACAGCATCACCGTGCCGCCGCCATGTTTCACAGTTGGGCGGAGACACTGCAGATCATACGCTTCTTTGGGCATTCTCCACACATAAACATGGCCTGTGGTTTGGAATAGGGTGAATGGTGACTCATCCGACCATACTACACGTTTCCAGTCGTCAACGGTCCAAGTTGCATGGTCGCGGCACCATTTGCGGCGTGCTAAAGCGTTCTGGTCCCTGATGAGAGGTTTGGCCCGTGCAACACGACCCCGTAAGTTCATGTCATGTAATTCGCGGCGGACTGTGATTATCGAAACAGGTTGGAGGAGGTGCTGATTGAGTTCCTCCGTCACTTGTTCCGCAGTGGCACGACGGTTCCGCGTGACAATGCGCTTTAATACCCGGCGTGCCCTGTCACTGATGCTTTTCTTCCGCCCACTGTTCCGCTTCCCCGATGTGGTTTTCCCGTTTGTTGTGTAGGCCGTCATCACCTTCGACACTGTCCCTGGCGACACACCTAACACACTAGCCACTGCCGTCACACTCACTCCACATAACCGCGCACCAACAATTTGCCCTCTTTGAAACTCTGAGAGGTCTCCCATTTTACACTACCTCCGTCTGCTGCAGCCACTGCACACTCCTGTTCCACGACGCCTGACGTAGTATGGAGACCGACCTAACACACCACCACCAGCAGTCCGGCGCTGCGGTCGCCACGACACCACTGCCAACCCATACATCTGACGTGTTGCCAACTACAGGTGTTTCCATTATTCTGATAAGCATCTGTATATGTATGTGTGTGTGTGTGTGTGTGTGTGTGTGTGTGTGTGTGTGTGCATTTTGTGCTGGAAATGTTTTGTTTTATATTTTTGCTGTAATTTCCGCTAAAATATTTCATATACATTTCTAAATACAATTTTCCGTGGCATATACCACATGCATTGAATATTTACACAGAAATGATTTTACAAATTAGCCAATTTCGTAAAACACTTTCTTTCCGCACAAAATGTGTTAACTTTTCAGCATGATCGTTTTCATAATGACAAAATATTTTACAGTTATCATTTTCTTCATTTTAATTCCTTTTCACTACAAGGAATGAAATACTAATCATGGTAAAAAAAAAAAGAAAAAAAAGAAAAAAAAAGAAAAAAATCTTGAGCTCGACGAAACTCGAATAAGCAATCTCTCGCTCTTGAGCCAAATACTCTGCTGCTTCATCCCCCGGCCGGAACTGACGGTAACCAAAAACATTTTATGACATTAGAGATGTGTTAACGTATTACGTAAACTTTGGTCTGTGTTCACTCGCAAATGGCTGAATAGTGTGTGCTAGTATTTTTTAATATATTTTTACCTTAAAGCAACACCACCAGAGCTTGACCCAAACATATGTAACACGGATACCCGGCCCGAAACTTGGCCCGAATGACCTGATTTACCCGGTGACCCGATTTATCCTGCAGGGAAATATAATTATGTTGAAATTTCGAATTTTGTATTTTTTGTGCTCTTGGAATAACGTTTCTGGTGCTGGTCACCTGATGAAAATACTCTTTAATCTCAAGGAAATAGTTTAAAACTCTGCCATTTCCTCCAAGTTACCGGGTCAGCCTGGGTCCGAAGCCTACACCGATGACCTGGTCCAAAACTTTTACCCGAATAACCGAATTCACCAAGTAACCCTTTTCAGCTCAGTACACTACTATTACACGAATCTGATCCGAAACTAAAATTCCCAGACCGTGCCTTCTCCTTGTAAGCCCTTTCAGAAAAGGTATAGAAATATATAAACTTTCCATGGTATCAGTCCGTGTGTTCTCCGAGTTAGGGATCTGTTAACACTGTGTAGAACTTCTAAAATTATAAACAACGTTGGGGAATGCAGTGAACGAATTGCCGTAGTGCAATGGTTAGAGCATCGGTTCACTGGATGGGCGGCCGTTGGGATCATTCCTAGAATCTTCCGATTGCTAAGCTGACTACCAACTGAACTGGCCTTTCGTTATTACAATTGTTTAAATGATTAATAGTTCAGAATATGGCGTCTCCCCTTATTAACAAGTGATTTAGAGGCCCTCCAAATGTAATGGATAAACCACGCCCATTACTAAAATCGGCTTCAATTCTTTAATATTACTTTAAAGGGAGATGTCTTCTTTATTTGATGTAGATGACGGTTTCTTTTGGCGTAAGTAATGAGTATTTTTCCTTGCAGACAGCAGTTGCGACTCACATTCCTCCCCCGTTTGTCTTATTAACATTCCTTACCTTCCTTCGGCGTCCGGGACACATGACCACTTTGCCCCCTCATTAGTTACTGCACTCAATTATGAGCGTAAACGGATGTACAGTTAAGAGAATACCTACAACGTATATCATGAGGGTAAGGAGCTCTTCAGATGTAAATGGTCCACGCGAGTACCAACTGAACATATCCATACAATTAAACAGACCATCTACTTGCCTGGAGGAATAACGTAGCTAGGACCGACAGGATAATTGCCTCGAGAAGTTCAACTCAAAATAATGTATCTGTTTAGATCTTTGACTGCTAAAGCATAGCCATGAGATAAGTCAATTCACGATCCTCGTGGTTGTAAGATGAACAACTGTTAATTCCCCACAGATTTGAATATGTGACGATCACACTCTTGTACTTTTTCGTAGAATTCATGGAAAAATACTTGCAATCATGGAAGTAGCAACGTGTGCCACAGATAGTCCGTGCCTTAAAATTATAAATAAGCTAAATGATTTGTATGTTTGTATGTCTTTATTATCCCTTAAAGTTGTTTGCAAATTCTTCAACCCATTTATCATCTTGTATCTCCTTTTTTGCTCGCTTCGTAAATTCCTTTCCAACGCTCTTTGGAGAGGCTTTCTCAGAAATGAACATCCGTTTGTAGTGTCCTAAGGTTGGAGGAAACGTTTTCCAATACCATAGGTACTGCTTCGGACCGTCGTTTTTCCCTGCATAGAAAAAAGATTAAACAATTAATATACAATAAGCAAGAACTCCATATACTGCTTACATTTTCAGTTAAATAAAAAAAAAAACTAGGATGGCTTATGGTTCTCTCAAGTTCATCGCCGCAGTAACAAGCATTAGCCATTAGTTTGCATCACGAACACCTAGTTCTCTATTAGATTTTGAAAGATATAGTGGTTTACACATGGAATTGATGCTCATAATAATGGGTAGATATATGTTGAAGAATAATACAACCTAATTCCAGATGAAGATTAAGATATCTTTAGATTTGCTGGCCCTAGATTAATACTGAACATCTATACTACCATATAGCATTTGGCAGTATATAAAGTTTAGGCTTCATCTGAAGATATTCACTTCGTATATTAAGTTATATTATATCCTTCACAGTTTAATTAATTACTTCTAGAAATAAAAGTAATAACTTAAGCTCATATAAATATGCTCATTTTATTTCGCGGTATCTTAACAATTTGTACATAAAAACAAGTATATTTCACTGGTTTCTTCGTAATACATGCTGCTCATACATAATAGCTTGAATCATGATATCATCGCAAGCAACTTTATATATCAATTCATTAATAATTATGAACTGTAAATTATACGGCATTATTGTTGAATACATCTTACATTATTATAATTCAAAGTTGGACCTCCTTTTTATACGGCTTTCTTTTCTTTAATCAACTATCAATATAAACTAGTTTTATCCTAACATTCACAATCATAGTCGTAAATGTATGATACTGATGTCATGTAATTGAATGCCTATCCTGACAACACACTCTCCCTTCAAAATGATATAAATCAATTATCTACCTAAGCAATTGAAAAACCTAACTTAATCTAAGACATGTATCAAAACCATATTTATTTCAGAAAATTTCATCTGCATTCATATCAGTTGTCAATTACATGTATTTATTACACCAATAAATTCTCTTTAATATCGTCTGACACGTCGTAATAATAGGCAAACTCTTTCAACGCAATATCTGCAATGTTTATTAATCACACAGTGATCATGTTTTCTCGTTTTGCGAAGTCCTTCTGCCTTCATTATTAATGCCTAACGTATCCCATTTTGTCTCTGTGTCGAACCTAATCTGGAATTGTTCTTGTTTCTTGTTAATATCTATCTGGTTTCTGAAGATCAGTTAAAGTGTGCAACATCTCAAGTATTTGTAAGTTCTGTTATGTATAGAAAGAACTTCCATATTCTTTCATATTTGAACGAATAATCTCATTCGCATTTTCTATAGAATTTACAATACTATTTTCTCTTTATTCTAGCTTCTCTTCTTTCAGCCTGATATTGTTTGTAATTTTTACTTGCTATTTGAAATATTCTCTTTTGTCAACCAGGAAATATACATTAATATGTAGAATACAATAAATTGCAGTTTTTATTCGTAGTATAAGTAATAATTTTAGTGTAGCAACAAGAGTTAGATTGTAAGGAAGACGGACCCAATATGGCCTACCTAAGGTCTGAGATTGCTTTTGAGTGATTGTAACAAGTGAAATGGAATTCTGATGGGCATGCTTAAAAGATACCCTTATAAGAAAGTAACCCTGAAAGTATCGACGAAATGTTTTGATTAATAATGGCGTAGGAAATTATTAAAACAATTTCAGCCATACTGGGTGACCCAATATAGTCTATTTCTTTACGTATGCATTTTGTGTTTGAAAAACACACATGAATTACATTTTGCAATACCAATTTTGTTTTCTGCAGTATATATCACGATAACACACATATAAGAAATTCTACAAAATATTAATTTGAATGAAAAAGGAAAAAAATGTAATAATAAATTTGATAGAATTAATGTTAAGTTTTATGATAATGTTGATTTGAATTAAAAAGGAATCATACACAAGACTTAAACTCTCTTTGAATAGTAAATTACAAAGAAACCTTAAGTTGACATTTCGAGCAGATAAAAGAACCTACATAATGTTTGGCCAAACCCATATAGTCCAGGGACTGGTGGAAGCCCGTGTGCAAAAAAATTAGCGGAGTGTTTCTCTTTTGATTACGAGAGAGGTGTCTAGTCATAGACACCTTAAAAATCGAAGTCGTCAACTGTTACGTGGCCCATTTTCAAGATGGCGGTCAAATCAAATTTCACCGTCCTACTTCCATGTCAATTGGCAGAAATTCTTCTTTTGGTCGATTTATTTCAATCCTCTATTAGTCGTGTCCAAGAAGTTTAGCGGAGAGCTTCTCTTTACAATGATCTTGTTACTAGTAGCCCTATCACATAAAAGTGACGATGTTATTCCACCTGAAGGCACCATTTGAAAGATGCACGTACCTTTACCTAAAACAACAGACATATGTGTTTTGCAGTGATAGTGTTGGCTAATTAAAGGATTGTTGTAAAATGTTAATTCTTTACTTTAGCATACACGTTTAATAAAATCTAAATTGTATTATAAACATCAAGAAATACCCTACATGTTTAACCATTAGTAAGTATGAAATAACATAAACCTTCAAAATTAGATTAGGTCAATAGACACTAGTCAATAGTGCGTAACCTATTCATAAACTATTAAACACGAGCAGCGTACACAATTAATTAGAACACTGACTTACTCGCATATATCTAGTATTGATTTTAGCAACGTGTTATTGAATAAAATTTGAATTATACTGAATGAATGTGAGCACTATGAATATAAGGAAATACGCAGAATCGACACTAAAGTAAAAATGCAGAATATTTTTGAACAAAACAATGTCGCACATGTAATTATAAATATGTAGCTTGCTTTGGGCCGCGGTGGCTAAATGGTATAGCACTTACCTCTGGTGCTAGGGGTCGTCGGTTCGATCTCTGCTCATGTCATGTGAGTGTTGTGGTGGACAAACACCGTGTGCGTTTGTTTTCTCGCTGTTCTCCCATTTCCTCCCACTTTCTTCATTCCATAAATTCATCCCATCATAATCCATCCGGTCTGAGCCAAAACTGCCTAAAGGCCTTACAAATTGAATTCAAATTCAAAATGTAGCTTGCTTTGTGAAAGTGTTGCTGCATTTATCAGCATTTTTTTTATCATACTTGCCAACTTCAACCTCAAACCACATCTAATGTACATACATTTTACATGGATTTTTTCTTTTTATCATACTTGCCAACTTCAACCCGAAACCACATCTAATGTACATACATTTTACATGGAAAAGAAGTGAGTAGGTGACACTAGCACATCTGTATCGGGAGACCATAGCACAATTTAGGAGACATTAGACAATTTCAAAGCATAATTTTCATTATATATATCAAATAGTATGTGAACTTCACAGGTGCCTGGGCAATTAATGAAAAACACAAAATCTATTCCGCCAGCTTTTCGAATGCACTACGTCGGCATCTATGGACTGCAATGAATCCAATAATAATGAACACTGTTTTCACAAACTGCGGAGGAGCGACAGACGCATTGATGGGATATGGAGTTGAATTTCATGAATGTGACTTCATGCATTTCTTTACGGAAGCATCATAAAGAAGCATACTAAAGAAGGTGGATAGGGCATTAACTATTTAAAAAACTTCTTCCTTGAATCATATTGTTTCTCATGCCCTAACACTATCATTCTATTGAAAGTGGTTGATGAATTACTGCCTTGTTTCACACGTTCTTTATGAGTCTTTGTGACAATGGCTGCAAAAGTATTCACTTCACAACGTGTAACTGAGTTAAAGATGGATTTCATGTGAAGTTGCAAATGTTCACAATAAGAAATAATACATTGTACTTTTTTTACCTATGCCAAAGACAAAAAGCAAAAGCTGCCTGACTTCAGGATTAGCAGCTTCAGATGTGATGATGTGAATTAATTCATATTTTTCAGTTGCCTAAAATTGGTTTTCATGAAACTCCAGAAATCCATTATCCTGCTAACATCCATTTCATCACGTTGTACTTTATTTTCCTCAATTCATTATGTTTTATCAGTATTTCCGAGGTAACATCTGTATGTATATCACACAATCTTCCAGAAATAGAGATGTATTACTCTTAATATGGTATATAAGATGCCAACGAGTGAGTCTGCTTTAGCACTTCAGACAATTCTCTGTCTTCCTGTCTTTGAATATTGCTGATTCTTCAAGAGTGTGATCAGCCCCTACTTGATCGAAAGGATCACGGAAGGGTTTCGCACAGTAGTTACCAACTTCACATTCTTCGTACTGAAGGAGCTATACGTTTGAACATTCTCTTCACTGAACGATGCATCGAGCATAGTTTTGCTTATTCATTGCAAAGAAGGGCAGCATGCCATGCAAAGATGGCAGTTTCTTCTCAAAGTTCCCATTGTCCTCTGACCTGAGGAACGACAAAAGCCCTTCAATCATTTCTGTGTATGTATTCAAGTAGTTGAATATTTCCGTTGTAGAAGTGCTTTCTTCCTTGATGAACTGCGAATATTCTTCTACTACAAGCTGAATTTTATCAAGAATGCTTGGTAAGTACTGAAGGAGCAAAAGAGCAATAAACATTACTTTAATCTGCGCATCAACGTCTTTCATTCAAAATTGAAGACCTGAATTAAAAAACTTCCCAAGTCCATTTTTTTCGTATTTGTATCTTTTCTGTTCGTCGGTATCTATGTTCCAATGGCTATATACTTACACAAATATTACATCCTAATTCCACTACAGAAACCCTTTTAGGTAGATTTCGAAGAAAAATCTACCTATTGAGATCGGTACGATATATATATTGAACACAACAGATTAATAGCCTAATTGTGGTGTTCAACATACACATATGACATTTTCTATATACACACATAGGTGTAACATACATATTTGGAGCTGCATGGTAACATATTCTGCATAAAGTATTCATTATTTTATATAAGAATGGAATTCTCTCATATTTACGTTAAATATATCAATCTCAGGACATTCTTTAAATATACAATTATATAATGAGCACATTCTCCTAATAGGCGATATGTCCATTGCTTTAGTTCTTTGGGCCGAAAGGTGGATATTTACACGCTAGTGGCCATAATTTTGAAAATATTTGAACCAAATTTTTATATGGTGTTTTTAGGCTTAATAGCTCGGTTAAGTTCGTTAATGAGCAAAATCGGTCACCATCTTGGATCCAAAATGGCCGCCGAACCCATTGTTGTATAGAATACACAGCCTTAACCTCTGGGGCTATTGAAATCAAATATGGTATAACTGTTTGATTACAAAAATGTTACCTAATGAATTCAAAGACGCCATCTTGGATCCAAAATGGCGGAAGCAAGAATGTTTTTTCCATATCGTTTGAGCTAGAGATACGATATTTGGCATATTGGCAATTTGGCGTAGTGTATTATCACTAGTAGTTCAAGAAAATATTACGAAATGTTGAAAATGTCGCCATCTTGGATCCAAAATGGCCGCCGAACCAATTGTTGTAAAGAATACACAGCCTTAACAGCTGTAGCTAGAAATATCAAATTTGGTAACAAGGTACATTATCACTTGTATGTCACTAAAATATTACATGATATATCCAAAGACGCCATCTTGGATCCAAAATGGCGGACCTAAAATCCATTTTCCACATCGTTTAAGCTAGAGATACGAAATTTGGCATAAAGGTGCATTATGACGAGTAGTTTAGGGAAATATTAAAACATTTGGGAAAAGTCGCCATCTTGGATCCAAAATGACCGCCCAAAATCCCATTTTGCACACCGTTTGAGCTGAATAAATGAAATTTTACTTGAAGGTGTATTATCACAAGTAGGTGACGACAATAAGAGAAAACTTTCAAAAATTCAAAATAACTTCTGCTGAATATGGTAACATAGGAAGACGGTTTGTCAGTATACTCCGATGGACTTGGATGTTTTTCAATTCAAGTCTTCAGTTGTTCTAATTCTTTAAAAAAATGTTTAAAAATTAATATAATATAGATCTAAGATATATAATGAATGTTATTGACGACGAAGTAAGAGGTATGTTGAAACTATAATAATAACTATGAAGAATTTATTATTTCATGGGTTCAACAATTGCATTCATTAAGAAAAAATGAATTGATGTTACAAGGGGTGTCGTGTAGTGGATTTAGTTGCTAAATATGAAAACATCTGGCCATTTGAAACACAGTAAAAATCTCAATTGCAAAAAGTTGTGTAGAGGATAATGTGACCGACTGCCCATTGCGCCAGCATTCACGTTTATATTGTCCAATTGAGATATAGGAGGCGCGCATGTATGTAATATTAGACTGTTACGAAGACTAATGGGAGCAGGAATATATTCACATTAGCGTGATTTAATGTAAAATAATGAACCAAGGGATAATAAATGCAAAGTAGGGATAAAGACTGTATTAGAAGCCATGAATATTAGCTAAAATACATATACAGGACTTTGTACGACATGCTGCAATGACCATTTGGGAACGTGTATCTGAATTTAGAACAAATAGATGGATCTTTATGTAGAATAAGGTAGTTTTTTAATGATTTTCTTTTCAGAATCTATAAGCAATTCCTGTGGTAGTAGAACACCCTTGCGGGGTATTCCTATAAAGTCGTAATAGCTCGGTCGGTTGGAGATCTACCATAAGTATGGTTATTACTGTGTCCATTCAATTTTTACTTCATTAGTGACGATCCCTTTCGTCGGGGGTTGCTACTTTAGTTCTAGCCTGCTTGGGCGCAGAATGATCATGGCTATGCTCTCAGTGGTGGCCAGCACGGTTTGAGTATGTGAATAACTCGTTACTAAGCAGTGATACAGAGCGGTGTATATCGAACCAGGACATTACTATCAGAAGTGATGTGGATCCTTAGTATACACAGAAATATTACAATAACCATATTGTAAAGAAAGCCAGAACGCTAGAAACTGACAAAGCTAACACTACTATGTAAGAGAACTTGCATTTCCAGTGTCAACTGTTTCCAAAGAAGCAGTTTAATCCAGGTCGCTGTCGCTGACTTCAAATTTTAGGTCTTTCTACTTGCTTTAAAAGTTGTCTACAATACCATATATATACACCAACTCGAGCTTGGCTGAAAGAACGAACTGTTTGTACAGATGGCAGGACCAGAGCAACGACCGTCTTGCACTGTGAATCATGGTGGTTAGAATGAATTTAGACATTTTGAAAGCAGAGGACTTTTTCCCACGTCCATCTTTTGCTATCTAGAAATCGATTGCATGGTAAAGTTTCATCCAGTGTACTATTTATTGTTTTTCGTAAATGGTCCAGTTATATTTACATTTTAAAATAAATATTTAAAATATTGTCGTTCATACATAAAATAATTTTCAAGACAATAGATTTGGAGGGTAAAGTGGAATAATCAAAGGCGTTTAATATGTAATTGGAATTTCCAATATTTTAAACATAAATTTTGATTGGCGACCATATTTTTAATAATTCTTGTAATGATACATGACAAATTATATTTTTAAAACTCACTGTATACAAAAAAAATCTGTCTTTCCTATCAGCAGTCCTTAATATAGTGCACATTACTGTATTTCTATAAACTTTTCTATAATTTTTAATTATTCACTTGATAACTGTTTTGTTAATACGTAAATTATGCGTCTTTCAACAAGGGTCATAAACTAACCTCCTGAATTATGTTCTGAATGAACGTGAAGTGAGGTAAGTTCCTACCGACGCATCAACTCACTTCTACCTTAAGCAAGATCCTTGAAAGAATTATAGTAAAACACCTACATATCCACTTACAATACTGAAACCTCTTACCAACACACCAAGCAGGATCCTGCCCCAGCTACAGTATCTAGAATTAACTTCTCCGTCTTTCTACACATATCATTAACCATTACAATATATGCAATTCGTCATCCTCCGTGCTTTTTGATTTGGAGAAAGCTTTCGACAAAATATGGCACGCAGGACTCATCTGGAAACAACTTTCATCTACAAATTGCATATATGCAATCAATTACAAGTTCCTCACCGAACGCCTCGCATACATCATCATCAATCATACTAGTTCCTTTCCCATCTTTTCACATAGTATGTGAGTTCCACAAGACTCAGCGCTTTCTCCATTGCTCTACATACTATATTGTGCAGATCTGCCACCTTTACCAACATATCTTCACCTTTGTCAATATGCAGATGAAACAGTATTTTTAGCTACGGCTCAAACCATTCAGCCTAAAACCGTACAATGCACACAGGAACTGATACATTTTCCAACTGGTGCTCTACCTGGAAACTAACAATCAATGCAGCTAAAACGTAGGCAATAGACTTCTTACCACCAAAAGATGTTCCCGTGATCAACGAAATCAATCGAAACTTCATTTTAGTGTGCAACAAACACAAATCATCACACTCGGCCAAATACCTAGGAATTGTTCGTCTGAGCCTTAGATGCCTAAAGGCCATAAATAAAATCCAAACATTCAAAACCTAAGCATTGCCTTTGATAATCATCTAACCTGGACACCACATCTAGAAGATCACCAACAAAGCCTACAAGAGTGCAAATATAATTAAACGAGTTACAGGTATAATGTCGAGTATAGCACCAACCACTATCATCAATAGGTACAAAGTATTTCTATGACCTGTCTTAACCTACGGACACCCAGCTTGTCCTGCATCATCATCATTAATTTTATAATAAGTTCAAAATTCTCGAACGTCACGCATTCCGTATGGCTTATCGAATCAAACTCACCACGCCAACAGCAGACCTATACCCAATATCCTCTTTCATCTGGAAACCTTACGCATCAGTTACGTCATAAATCGTTATGATGATTATTAACCGTAATTGTTAGATACGATATATGATGAAATCATGTAGCACAACCATCCTCGCCCGCCACTAATTGTCAATCCTCTATCTCTCCTTCTCAATATCTACATTTCCACTGTCCCGCCAATAACACCAACATTCCAGAATTTCAATCACTCGCCGCTCGATATAATTTTAACCAGTCATTCGTCTACACTAACATTCCTCAATGTTGCGATTGTGGTGTGCAAGCACTTTCTGAGCTCGTGATTTTTTTCATCATTTATCATATTCATATTTTAAGTTTCTTACAATCCCACCCAAATGAATGGTTCTGGTGCAAAATCGTAATGATCCTAATTTTGTACATTGATCCATACATCGTAATGATCCATACATCAGAGCACGTGATCGTTTTGTCACCTACGTTTCCATACGTGAAAGCACATTTGCAATGAAAGTGAAAACAGCAAATTTAGTTCCCACATTCATAGTACAGCAAACAAGAGAAAAGAGCGAAAAACAACAGCATTTGCAACGTATATCAACCTATAGCATGTCATTGTCTTGAACATCGAAAATTCAATCATGTTTCTTCAGAAGGAGTTCTATCAGAAAGAAGTAAATAGATATCACCATTTTAGAAAAAAAAATGTTTTCATATGTGAGAAAAGGCCTAGCAGGGTAAGATGGTTAAAAGTGCATTGGAGGAATTGTGATAAATAAAAAAAATACTACCATATTCACCATCAACAATGGTGGCTCTCCACCAAATGTCAGTTCAAAATATGCTAAACCAACCTCAAAATAAATGATATTGTTTTGGCAAGGGTGTAGATAACTGGTCCACCACCCAGAGGGCAAGTTTCGAGGTAACTGACTCTCCAGGATTGAGCTGTTATATTAATGTGTTGTTTCTTTAACATAATAAAAAAAAGCCTAACCCTTGAGAATCTGTTCACTCGAAACTTGTCTTCTGGATGGTGGATTAGTAACCTGGGGTTCACTTTAGCAGATGATCCTCAAAAATGAAAAATTTATAGGTGGAATAAAGTATTTTCTTTTTGGTAACTAGTTTCTGAGTGGCGGTTACAGGCTAACCAACGTGGCAGGTTTTTTTTTTCGCAACCCTAGTTCCGTATTATGCCTTACCTAACCTAAAATAACTCAATGTAGGCCAACTACATAAACATTTGCGCAAAAAATGGGGAAAACTTTACCCCCTCTAATAAAAAGAAATTAAACAAAAATTTTAAACAGGCAACAATTACAGACTTGAATTCCTATTTGTGAAACTATGTCTCCGAAGGGTAACATTCCTCACATCATAAGTTTATTTTAACAATACTAAAGCAAACTAACCTAATTTTACCTAACTTGAAAACAGTCATTTGTAAGGTCGACCACCCAAGGAACCCTTCAAATATACTCTTACTAAGCTAAGACACAGTAACATCGTACACATGGTAAGTAATTCGATATTAATATTTCTAAAGCTAACAAACCTAACTTTACCTAACCTAAAGCGGTGTATGCCAAAGGAAGTATCAGCCCAGGCAATTGTGAGAAAAAAGTTTAGAAAGCCATTGGTAGAGCTAACATCTTCAGAAACACATCTGAAGCTAATTATAATTCACAGTAACTTCTTAAATATATAAAAATCGTTACACTTACCAAGCAAATTTACTAACTCCGCACACCAAAACGAGAAAAGTCAAACGGACTGCAGCAGAATTTAAAAAGAGAACCACACAATTTCTGTCACATAACACTGACAAACAATTAGCAGGCACAATACGGATTGAATGAAAAATGTCATCTGACTCTAGGAACCATTCACATTAAACCTTTCATAGACAAGAAACAGCTGCTAAGAACAGCACGCTGGAATAAGGCGAAACTGTTTGGAAACACGTGTAAGTGATATTAAAGATACAAATATAAATTTAGGATAAAAATAAATTGATTAATTTACATAATCTAACAAGCTGTGAATGTTTCAAACGAAAGTTCTATATGAACCACGTAACTAACAAAAGACTGTTACTCCTGTATAAATCGAATGTAATCTTAATGTACCGAGAGAAAGAAAAAGAGAAAAAGTGAGTGTGGTTAATAAAACGAAGAGAAAAATATATTGTAATAGATGTAAAAGTAGACTAGAGTACTTACTAAAAGGTTGGTTCGAGTTTCAAAAATATCTGTGCGCTCTTATATAGGTGGGCCAGTTATCTACATCCTTCACTTTTTTGTAGTTTAGTGATATCTCAGTCGTATTTGCACCTACGATGACCATCTTTTTGTGACAATTCAAGGTTGTCTCAAGCTCTACAAGATGGTAACTTTTGCAGATTTGTTGGCGCAAAATGAAAATTTTGAGAGGTTAGGAAATGTGAAAATTGAATTTAAAAAAACGAAGACAACAGTTAGTTGGCTTGAAAAAATATATGTTATGGATTTTTAGTGGTTCTATATCCATGGATTGTTCGGATGTTCATGTTCTAGAGTGTCAGAACATAACCAGAAAAATAAAAAACAGCGTTTTTGTCGGTTTTAATGCGTTCTTCAATGGTTTCTTTAGTTCACAATGGTTTCTGGTGTCCTCAAAACTTTCAGCGTTAATTTAACTAATTTTCCGACGTCACACAATGATGAAATTTTGCACAGCGACGTAAGTCGGGTGACAATACAACATTCCATTGTTACTTTTACATATTTCTAGATATGTATATATTTTAAAAACATACGTTAATATTTTATCATTACAGATCTCTTTATCGTAAAATAAATAGTAGCATGCACCGGGCTAGGTTTGGCTGGTTGCAGAACACTTTATGATTTGAGTCACACAATATTAGCTTGATAAAAAGTATGAACACCGCAATATCTCAAAGAAAATTAATAGAAAGGACTTTCTTAACGGTGAAAATTAACCAGGACAACGCCATCAGTTGAGCACAGAGACTGGAAATAAGACACGTGACTAGACTTCTTACCTAGTACGTGTACTACAAATATAAGTTCGAAAAAGCCGTTTACCAGGACGCCTTCGTGGATGTCGGCTTTTTGAGTGGAAGGTCTCGGGTTCGAATCTCGCCCGAGACAACACTTTCTCTTCTATTTTCTTTGCATATATATTTTATATGTTTATATTTATTATTTAATAATTGCTAGGGTATGTATAAATAATTGAATTAAACCTGTAAATTTTCTATTTGGTACACATAGAATTAATTTTATCTTTATCTTATCCCAATCCCTGAGCTGTTCATTTGCACGGTCGAGACAGTCGTAATAATGAACCTTTTAAAGACATCCTTTTCTTAAGCAATTCGTACTAAAATGTAAAAAGAAAAAATATTCTTGCATGATTAAAAAGAAACTGATGGGGCGCGCAAATTGAACAATTGGCTCTCTATGAGAGCGCGCCCTATGATTTTCTTTTTAATCAGCCGTTCCAACCTGAGGTTTTCTGACATATCTTGTATAAGAACTAGCGGTGGTCGAGTAGATAGCAATAGGAAGTCAATTATTATTCAATTACCGAATTCCAGAACGTCGAGATTTTGGAATTTCGCAATTGTAGAAAGTGAAAATACCATACTCAAAAATATGAAACATAACATAAAAACTTGACAGAGTTGTAGGAAAGAAACCATATAAATCCGCACTTGCACTAATTGAGTAATGGAAGTAAATTCGAAAATTTTCATTCCCATTTTCTTTTTAAGTATGTTCAAAAATTTGCTACATCAAGACTCCGGGGCTTCGGAATATCCCAAGTTAAATCCAATATTTTCAACTGATTTCATTATCATCGAACACCGGAAATTTAAGTTATGTTTCTTCAGAATGGATTTGTTAGTGTGTTTATATTAACTCAGTGGTAGAGCGCGGGATTCATACTCCTCAGGTCTTGAGTTCGAATCCAAGACAGGCCTTTTCTTTTTCTTTATTAATAGAATTCCATACAAATATGATGCAAGGAATGGTTGCTACGAGAAACATTTTCAGAAAAGCTTAGGTAGCTCTAAAAGTGCTGTTTTGGGAGTTGGGGTGGGGTACACTAATATTGTGTCCAAGATCCTTCTGCATTAATTACACGTTCCATTCTTCTGGCCATGGAATCTATTAGATGGCTGACAAATCTATATTCTTCCCCTACCTCCAGCCAAGTCTCGGAAACAAGGTCCCACAGGTCATCTCGAGTTCTTGGTGCAACTGCCTCAGGCCAACTGTCCCTTAGAGTACGCTTCATCTCTGCACACATATTTTCCATGAGATTGAGGTCTGCTCCACAAGGCGGCCAGTCAATTAAATCAATCTCAGGCTGCCCTGCGAACCATTCCTGAACCACACGGGAAGTATGTATTGGAGACTGACCTTGCTGGAACTGAGTAACACCATGTGGCTGAAGTACTCGTACTGATGGCACCATGATGTTACTTATGTGTAAGTACTGAGCACTGTCCAGGTGCCCTTCAATTCTGTGTAGCTGTCCTGCACCGCGACTGGAAATCCAACCCCAGCATGAAATAGATACACGACCACTGCGATTGCAAGCAGCCACATATCCAGGGTCATATCCGGTGTCCCTCGGACGATACACAAAACGGCGGCCCTCATTTGATGTTTTAAATTTGGATTCATCTGAGATTGCTACGTTGTCCCAGTTGCGATCCACATTCGCATGTGCAAATGCGAGACGGTAAATTTTGTGTTCGTCTCAGAGTTTTCCTTCACGGCAGCAACATGGTCACGTAATCCAATCTGACGAAGCCTTCGGAGCGCTGTCTGCGTACTTCCCATAGCTGTCTAAACGTCCTTAGTGGCTATAACCGGCTTCGTTTACTAATCTCGCACCTTCCGCCTCGGCAAACATATGAGGACGACCAGGAGAACGTAAATTACCAGTCTGACTTGTACGATATTGCCGAATCCATCGCCTGACTGTAGAGGCCGGGATACCCATTCGTCTCCCAGCTGAAGTTGCAGTATAGCCCTCTAACTCCCACAAGGTAATTGCAGCTGAACGTCTGTCCATGCTCAGCATTGCTCTGAGCTGTGAGCAGCAAAGAAACATGTAATAGCAGATAACTGGCATGTGATTGGTTAATTGCAAAGCACACCCCTTGTGGGGAACGATTTGATTAAGATTCGCACAAGGAATCTTAAAATGGCGCAACGAATATAATAAAAATAATAATAGTTTTCATAAATGAATTTTCATAAATTAGAAAAGCTGTTTTAATAAACAAAGTTAATTGTTATACCACCTTTACATTCTGGATTTAAACCTAGAAAAAGCATCCACAGGCATGCTCCGTTACGAAAACAACAGACGGAAATAAATCCAATTTAATCTTCCTTATCTCAAATCACAAACGTATAAAATGGTCCACTTAGCGTGACTCAATCTGCTGGTGCTTTAATAAGACAAATCTTGGCAACATTTTACTAGCTGTAATAGTAGCTCGTGGTATTATGCTTTCTAAACCAATATTACACGAACGTGGCTTCGAGGCCTGGTCAGGTCAAGTATTTTTCGTACTAGTTAATAAGACAATAATAACTTCTCATCATCAGATGAAAAAAGTATAGAGTTTGCCAGCATGAGAGAGCGAGAGGGGGAGAGAGAGGAAAGCATTTTAGAGCCGTGGAAACAACTTCTGTCTTCTTTACTAAAGAACAATTTAGTATCCTAGTGACTCATCCTTCGTAGGGATCATGAACTTTGGGGATATAGAATTTGCTGTATGGCACCTTGATCCGACCTTGGATATAGCTTTTACTTTGGATATAGTATACATCATTTACTTAATTTGTATTTAACGTTCACATATAATATACCGACGTTCTGTCAACACCCACCACTTCTCTGATGTTATATTTTAAACATAATAATTAATTATGTCCTGAAATGCTTGTATGGATACATATGAAACTGATTATCATTATTTTTTCTAATTATTCATACTTTGAGGAATATTATATCATTACACAAAAATAAATTTTCAAGAACGGGATTCGAACCCACGACCTCACGATTAGAAGGCACGCTTTCTACCACTGAGCTAACATGACCACATCTATCTATTTCTTTCTGATAGAATTCCTTCTGAAGAAACATGATTGAATTTTCGATGTTCAGGTCAATGAGATTCATATACGTTGGAAATGCTGTTGTTTTTCGCTCCTTTCTTTTGTTCATTGTACTATGAATATGAGAACTAAATTTACTGTCTTTACTTTCATTGCAAATGTGCGTAGGTGACAAAACCATCACGTGTTCAGATGTATAGATGGTTTCGAAATACTGTATCACTATGTATTTTAATTAATGTTACTTTTTTCTACACTTAATAACATTTCAACATATCTTATTGCACTTAAAAGCAGAGAACAACATCTTTCCCAATTGCAAAGGTTCATCTTTCCTTCCAGGGCTCGAACCTGGCATCTTTGGTTTACTGTTCCGAAGATACCCGATGTTGGGCTTAGAGAATTTTCAGCTGAAAATTGCGATAATCAATGATGTCATCCTTTTTGGAATAGGGTGTACATGCAATTAATTCGCCCTTCTCAATATATCTGAAAACACAGTAATAGAGCACACACCTGTTGAGTTAAATGTTGGAAAATAGATAAATATCAGTAGTGAGTAAGCACGCTAAACTGACAGTTACACAAATAACTCGTATATACAGAAGATTGAAGGTTTATCCACTACATTCGTCAATCATGCATCAGATGTAGGGTGGCATCCTCGAATTGAAAACTCTGTTAACAGGTTTGAATGAACGGCCCTAGCTCATACCTCGTCCAACACTGTTAATTATACTGCAAACGACGTCGTGATAGCTGAGTCTTACTAAGTTGGCGGAGCTAATTGTAGATCAGTTTTCACGTCATGTAGTGGTTCCCGTCGGATTCAATAAGGCCAGCAAAGAAAACAGCAGAAAACATAATATATCTGCCTCCTCGGCAAGCTTTTCATGGAATTGTGCTAGTAGTCTCTCGTGCTAGGTTTATTGTCTATGTTATAAAGTGTAATGTCCATTCTCCTATTTTTAGCTTTATCGTGGGGTGCTAGAATTTTCATTACATTTCATATGATTTGAATAAAGGTTTAAACCAAGTATCTTTGACGATATTCCGCCGATTATTCATAACCACTTATTTTTCATAATTGTGTCCAGTTTGTACAGCCATATTTCAACACTACATCAAACTTTCTCTCCTTCTATGATAATTGTTTACCTACTTGAAAATGGTTTGTCGACTCTCCATATCAAAGGTTTTCCTTCGGGGGATCTATGGTACCTGAATATTTACGGAAGTTTTCAAGATTCCGGATCGAGTTTTCGCTGTGTCTTCTGAACTAAGCATAGTTGCCACTCTTCATCAAGATTTTATTACCTGCTTTCTAACTTTCTAACTATCCCTTCATATTTACTCATGTATTGAATGTAAAGTGTTGTTTCTGCAATGCCGATAGTCCACGATTTTTGCCTGACTCCCTTGTGAGAATTTTAAAACACAAAAAGTGAATTCAGTATACTTACGTAGTATTGTTCTGACGTCACCACCCTGAAATTCGAACACTACCCCAGGAAAAATTTTATCTTTATCGTTTGATTCTTTAGGTGAGAACTCATAGACTATTGCTTGTCTTGGAATACTGTCCTGTTCCTCGGGGCAGGTAATCCGTTCTTTACTTCCAAATATTGCTACTTTAATCATATCATCCAAGTTTGAGCCAGAAGGTTGGGATACATCTTCCGTACTTTCTCCAGATGAAAAACCCTATTACAGAATAGCGAAAAAGCAATTATATATTGTACAATAATTTCATGTTCATGACATTATAAATTTGAATTTATTCATTTACTAAACACGACAATACAAGCAATTAAAATTTCAAACGATGTTTCGTTCATAGATATACACCTGGGTTCATGACAAAGAATATTTTAGGGCACGGATAAATTATAAATATAAGAAACACACACAAAATCTGAGTTTGTTTATTTTAATGACTTCTTTGAAGTAACACTAATATAAAGCCTCAGAAAATGGCTTATTACAGGAAATTGTCTGCCTCTACTGTAACTAAAATAACTTCTATCGGCTACTTTTATAAATAAATCTTCGATCATTGAATACTAAACTTAGCAAGAAACACGTTTCAATACAATGCAATTGACGATTGCAAATAGTTCTAAAAATATATTTCACGCCTATGAAAGAAACGTGGAAAATGGCAGAATTCACATAACAGTGACTAATAACAGAATTAAACTTAGCGAATTGAAAGTTAATTTATACAGTAAGTCTTTAGAACTGTTTCCGAATCTTAAGGCGGAACATGGACGAAGGAAATGAATAGCAGCTCATGACATGACCAAATAAACACATCGGAGAACTATATTGTTTATATGTCAAAGGTTTATTAAATGTTTTGTACTGACATCAGGCTTGGAACACATGTATTTACTTTTGTATATCTATTACTACAATATATACAATGTATATCTATATATGTATATCTATATATAATAATAATCTTAGGATATAGAAAAAGATTTATTAATTTATCTTTGAGATATTTTAAATGTTTTGTTAATGCTATTGATATCGTACATTAATTTGAACTTGAGATCGGTCTGGCGATTCTTCCACAAATCATAGGTAATCATAGATCTTGTAAGAAGCCCGGTTCGTTTCTTTCATAATGACACTGGGTGCTTTAAAAATCAATTCTCTGCATATTTACATTTTATATGATAACTTAAAAATAATGGCGAAAATGTGAGTACTTAGTACAGTGTGTTGAGACGTAATTTTGAATTATTACCTAGATTATCTTCAATTCATTGCTAATTAGTTTAAAGTTTAGAAACAATGGCATCGAGTATGTCTTGTGTGTACGATTTAAACATTAACTATGTTTAATGTACTATAGTGAACGCATCAGAGGAAACCTTTAACCACAACTTTCAAAGGACTTCGGAAGTGTGGTTGTTTTACGATATTAATTTAGCTACTACTTGGCAAATATTTTTACCGGTACATTTCTTTGTTGATTTATGATGTGAATAGCGTAACATACTCATGTATATGTTCATATGTTTTGATGTGAATAGAAATTTTCACATAGATGTTATCAATGCATGTGGTACCATAGTTTTTGCACTTTTATTGTCATTTTAAGGCCTATTCCTTATACTCGCTGCATTTTATTATAAATTTTACACCACGTTGCTCTCTGGTAGTTATGTAGTACTTACGCATTTGTGCCATTAACTTGCTTTCTAAGTTACGTAGATCGTTAAAAAATAATGCTGGTTTACTTCCTCATCCCCGCCAACGTCGCTTCGATGAAACTTCTTCCAGCATCCGAATTTATTGATGAATTGCTTCATTTAATTTACGTACTTTCTTCACTTTTACAATCGTATGATTCAAAATAACTTTTTTTAGGGATTCGTAAGTAGTATGAAACCTTTATCTCTTGAATAACTTAATTTTACAACTTTTACCTTAAAATAAATCTTCACTTTTGAGCCTTAACGTTCTCATACTTAACAACTTAAATCTTATTTTCAGAGGCCCTTATTTTCTATCTGAATCATATCTTTTATTACATCTATTTTTTCTCCTTTTACGCAATTAAATATTATGTTTCTCTTGGTGTGAACGCTGTTCAGAAGTTAACAGGAAGTATAGTGCTCTTCAGTGTCCATATACCCCTTGACGTTTGACCTGTGAACTTGAACTTTGATCAATAATAGTTCAAACTATTTGAACTGGCATCAATAAGTTGTCAAATTCATACCTTAATTAGGCTTCGGTCCTGGTTTCCACCCTCCTGTCACCTCAATTTATCTGATAAGGCAAGTACATTACATTCGATATTATTCCTTATATATTGTTGATTCGTTCTTAGCTCGTGTTATAATTATGCATCCTTTCTTCTATCCTGTATACTGTTCTCAATATCTGTAACTTTCCTGCAAAGTCTTTTGTAATTTCTCGATACTTTATCATACCTATATGAGGTTCTACTTTACCAACTTTCCTCTGCAGTTCGTTTAGGTCGTCAGAAATGTTAATGAGCGCATTCTTCTCAATTCTACGTGATAGAAAACATCTACGTTTAAAACGTTCACACCAGTATGAAGACATGTTATTACTTCTTCTGGTTTCTGGACAAGTGCTCTAAGATTAGTTAAGAAAATCACCTCGATTTAATATTGCTTATAACTGAGTTCGAGAATGTCTTGGTTTTAGGGTTCCAACGTACAAACTCGAATCATCCTTTACAAGAGTTTGTTTTATTTAGGAACCTACCTTCCACCCCACTCTCGTAACATGCTTTGTTCATATTGGGTTCTGCATTTTAAGGACGCGGACCACGAGCACTTGTTCGCTCTCCCCTATCTGGAACAGGCTATCCCTAGAGATTCTCGGAGTACCGGAACTCCGAGAAGCTACTATGTTCTCTAGTCTGTAACACAGGGTGGTGCGGGATATTCTTTAGACCAGGTTTTTTTCCCTTTGGGAGGGAGATGGCAGAAATGTTTCGTTGTTTCTTTATTTTTTAACAAAATTACATATAACATGTAACACGGTACATAGACAACACAAACAGCTGACTTCATAATGGCCTGTAAAATAGCAAAAAATATGGAAATTTATTCATTAATACAATGGACATTTGCGGTAGTATTTTTTTATTGCAATAAAAAATTCTTCTGTTAAAGTAGACTACGGAAAACATTTTCTTTTATTTCTGTGATGCATTTATCAAGAGTAATAAAGACTTGCTTCAAAAGAGCCTCAGCCTTGCGCTTAATCGGGCGCCGCCATGTTATGACGTAATCAGTCTTCCGACTGCGTGTCATTAACATGCAGATGGTATTTGATTTGTTAGTATTGTTTAAACGAGATAGCAAAAATGGATCCAAAAAATAGTATAAGTGGCGAATGACGTTTCTGTATGCCTTAACACGTCATTTAGATCGTTTTTTATTAATTTAAAATTGATTTTTACTTTTAATACTTTTTTAAGATATTGATATATTTCGGTAGATTCAATACTAATTTATAGCAGCTCTTTTTTCATGAATAAATCATAGGATATCTTCTAATAATGATCTTTAGAACTCTTGTATTTAAAAAGAATTACCTGTTGTTTTCTGTAAAACAATGAGGGTTTTTACATTGCATAATCGTATAGTATTTTAATGAATGTTAGTAAAGCATTTTTCAAGAACTTAAAAGCACATGAATTAATAGTACTCATTACTGCCATCTGTTAACAATTTAACGTACTACTTGTAGCCTGTGAATATATTGAATCGTTTTAATATGTCATTGTAAATAATAATAATAAAAGCATGTAAGAAACAAAAATGTAAATTGAAACTTTTACATCGAAGTTACTCTTGCGTTTCGTGAAGTAAAATAAAACACGACCTTTGATATGATTCGCGCAGCCTTAGGTGAAAGTATAAAAAGTTAAAAGTTGCATGCGCCAAATTGTCAAGATATGAAAAGTGACACAAAGCAGCGAAAAGAAGAGCACTGCAAGTTAAGACTGCCCCTGTCATTGTTTCCAGCAATTTCTGTTATTAAAAACATGTTTTGGTGTTTTAACTTATGGAAGTGTGTTCTGCAGATTTGTACATTAATTATTTCGTTAAGTGATTGTGTAAATGTTCTTTCCCTTTTTTGTTTTTTCGTCTTCACACTTCTGAATTAGGAACGTAACATAGGGAGAAGCATATAACTACGGAAATAGTACGGATTGATTACGTGAAACCAATCAGAGGATGATTCTCGTTGTATGACGTAGGAGATTGAATTCTGAGTATTTCATGATATATTTCTATGTAACGGAAAACCGTAGCGCAGAATTTCAAAAACGTTATATATTATTTAATCTGATGTACACAAACAAATTGTAAAATATCTGGTGTAGTAAAAAGTAATCCATTATTTTGCCAATAGATGGCTTCAGTGATCTGTA
>JAGDQP010025612.1:0-26752 GCA_022664845.1 Lepisma saccharinum
AGTATTGGAAGTTGGCGCGAGGAACTAGGCTCATCCATATTCCATTTCACCACTTTTTAAGGTTGAAGGAGTTGACTGGACAGTTTGCACCCCTGGTGCTTTTGCTCGTATTTCGCAGCTTTTTACACTTGTGTAATGTATATACTCGCTTCGCCTCATTGGGGCGCTGCCCCCAGAATTCCAAGATGGCCTCGCAGGGGCGCACCCCTTTATCGCAATCAGGCTCCAGCTGGGAACTGTACCCTAGTAGGGGAGACGAGCCGAATTTATTCTAACCTACTCGTAATGGTACACCTTCATACCAAATTTCGTTTCTCTAGCTTCAGTCGTTATAAAGTGGGGCTTAGGCGGGCATTTTGGATAAAAGATGGACACATTTTTAACGTTTTCTTATATTTTCGTGACATACTCGTGATGATACACTGTCATACCAAATTTCATTTCTCTATCTCGAACGATGTGAAAAATGGTATTTCAGCTGCCATTTTGAATCAAAGATGCTGAATTTTTTAAACGTTGTTATGTTTTCCTAAACTACTCTTGATAATACATCATTATGCCAAATTTCGTATCTCTGGCTCAAGCAGTTGGAAAATGGATTTATGACGCCCGCCATTTTGGATCCAAGTGCGAAACAAATCGACGGCCCCCAAATCGTCGATTTTGCCATAAACTCTTGTTCCTGTATAACATGCTTCTGGCAGTGCTGACGTTTTCTGACGTGAAGAACTTGGCTTATGCACTGCCGTGCATGTTGATATATAAAATCCAAAAATTTCGAATATACGGCAGTTATCAGGGGTTCCTACGTTGCCTGATATTTTATTTTTGAACCTGTACTGGATCCACAAACTGCACAGTTTGTCCTTTGTCGTGCCTTCCTAACACATGTACAGTTTGGCGCAAAGGTTTAGCAGTTGGGTGAAAAAATGACCCAACGTTCACTAGAACAATGTTGCACTCATACTGAACGCTGTCTCGGCCGGCGGAATGCTAAAGAAGATTAATAGCATTCGCACTACACTCTAGGTGTGTAGGGACGGCACGTTAAAGCACTGTGCACTGTCTAGTTCTGGCCTCAAGGCCAGGAATTCAGGTAGGGACTATACGTGTATGGGGCTCCTTAGAGCGGTCCCATGCGTATCAGACAGATAGATAGACGGAAAAATCTGAGCGGCCTCAGCTTAGATTTGGCTTCGCATTCTGAAGGTAATGGGTTCGTAATCTCAAGTGGTAGAGCGTTGGATTTGATTGGTTAGGTTTTTTGATACCAACAACCGGTCATCCTGACAAGTTTTTTCCAAGATTTTGCCTCAGCCACACAAGAGAAATGCCATGATGATTTCTTCAAGTTAGATTCTGGCCGACTTCTTTCCGCATTTTCTTCCCAACTCTATCCCGGCCTGATCCATGATCCATGCATAAATTTAGAAAAAGAAACATGAAAGATGAAGCGTTTCCAAAAATGTTTTCCTTGAGGCCAATCAAAACTTTCATGGACGAGTGTTTTTTTCAACAAATGGAAACGTAAACAAACACTCCGAGGAATTGGTGCTATGGCAAAACAAAGTAAGCATTACAGTAGATCAGTATTGATAGAGCTGGAAGCAATTATTCAAATTGCAAATTCACTTTTAATGAAACGAAATTCAAAGTTGGAGCTGAATGTATGAAAGACAATCAATTTCAGCCGCATAATTATGCATTGTTTACTTGTGTGAAAGGAAATTATTCAGTGTTCAAATTCTCTCCACGCATTTTAACAGTTACTTTAACTTTCATCTTGTCGTTTTTGTTTATGTGAGGGAGAAGGCAAAAAAAAGAGAACACAATTATTTTGAAGCAACTCAATACAACAATTTCAGAAATATATACGTAGAAAACGAAAACAGTTAAAGTACACAATTCAAAACAAGCTTATCTCGATGGTGTGGATAGTTCACTGATTTCATTACTTTAAAAAAAATAATTGATTCATGGATGGCTTGATCGATTGAGTAAATAAGTGTTTCAATGAATATTTGTTTCAGTATATAAATAAAAAATAAATAAATGATTGATTCATTGATTGACTGATTAAATCAATTGATATATTATTAATTTAATGTTTAATTAACTTAATAAATAAGATTGGTTTAATATTTAATTGAGTAAATAAATAAAGAATTGATTTAATATTTGATTGAATAAATATATAAATAAATGAGTAAATGTCTTAATATTTGATTGAATAAATATATAAATAAATGAGTAAATGTCTTAATATTTGATTGATTAAATAAATAAATGACTGCTTGAATATTTATTGGAATAAATACATAAATGTTTGATTGAAAAAATTTGATTGAGTAAGAAAATGAATAAAGGATTGATTGATTCATTCATTCATACATTCAATCATTGATTCATTGATTGATGCAGTTAAACCACATTGGTCATTTTATACTGAAACATAAGAACAAGAAGAGTAAAACTCCAACAAGAATTGGGGCCGCGGTAGCTCAGCTGATAGAGCGCACACTTCTGGTGCTATGGGTCGTCGGATCGATCCCAGCTCATGCCATATGGGTTTGTGGTGGAGAAACATCGTGTGCGCGAGTTTTCTTGGAGTTCTCCCGTCTCATCCCACTTCTTCATTCCACCAATTTATCCCATCATCATCAATACGGCCTGAACCAAAGTTACCTAAAGGACTTCAAATAAGTTCAATTCATTTCTAACAAGAAGTAAAAATTAAGCAGAAATTTTAAGACAATAAACACACAATAAAATAATAACTACCAATAACATATTCACAGTAAATTCTGACATATAGTGAACAATCACACTTGTATATATAAATTCATAAAACTTTTTTTTTTTATATATATGGGCCAGTTTAGTAACTTTGGACTTCGGCCCGTCACGATTTGCCTTTAGCTGTTAAGTGTTAAAATCCACATCCATGTCCCTGCCGGGACTCGAACCCGGGACCGTTGAGACGATAGCCTATCGCCGCAGACCGCTCGACCAACCGGCCGGCATATATAAATTCATATTCAATCCAGTTATTCAGTTTTGCTTAAAGTAATTAACCAGAAGGAGCTTTCAAAGTTTCAAGAGAGAGTGTGTGTGTGAGTGTGTGAGTGTATATATTAACGTTTGATTGGAATTGATTGATTGCATTCATCTGTGACCCTAAACATCAGAGATCTTTACATTTGGATATCCTAGGTTTGTGGGCTATAGAAAAGAGGTTTTTCTATTCCGGGCTCATAAAATACGTAAATGAAGTTTAATCTCGTACAGCAGAAACTGCCAACGTTCCTCAAAAACTCATTTCTAACCTCGTAACCCTGGTAACTTTTTGTCACAGAAAAGTGTTCAGGTTTTCTGTTGTCATTTTAAACTAAACGGAATGCAAAAAAAAAACTTTCACAGTATGACTTCGCTTTTCGATAAACTTAGCAGTAACAAATGGATGAGAACAAACTTGACTAGTACCCATGATGCATTGTGAATCACTCTAAATTATACCAGTGTTAAAGGATGAGAAATAGCTCTTTTAAGTTTGAAAAAGAAATTACATCCAAAAACATCGGAATTCCATCTAGAAAAATCACATTTCCATCCATAGTGAGAGCGTTTCGTTGAAAACTACGCTTTTTGATTGAAAATTCCGCTCCCAAAGAGTGGTTCCTCTCTTCGTCTTTCCACTCTAAGAAGTCTGAATATTTCGCTCTTTTGATTTAGTGTGTAAACAAGTTACATATGTTTGAAGTTCATTTCAATGTTACTCATACCTTTCCCGGGTAAACAGGAAATATTTAGAAGTAAATAGAACTTTAACCATAGCAATGACATTTCTTTAGTAAAGCAAGTCAACACACTTTTACACCTTTGTAACTTCGTGCGAACTAAAGTAGTGATTTTTAATTTTTGTACGTTCAAGCAACAGAGTACCTTAATAATTCCTCCAAGTTTGAAGTTTTTAGGTCTTAGCAGGATAATGAACCAAGAAAGTAACTATTTTGATTATATACTCACTAACTAAGCTATCATCTAAATTTATGATGTACGCCCAAAGGGGCCTAGAAACTTGAAATTTAGTACAAGTAAAAAATCATGACTTTTATAATTTCAACCTAAATATCGGGGAATTGAAGAACGAACACCTTCCCAGTAACTCAGAAGGAACCAAGGATGCTTTATTAGCGGATTTGCTTGTAGCTATCTCATGCGCAGATAAAGAATGAATCCAAAAACAACTGAGCTACGACCAAGGCGACGTACACGGAAAGAAATTAGTTTTAACTAAGTCAAGATTTTGCTAGGTTGATGACCAAAAGGGTTGCCCATAACCTACTGGTTGTTTACCACAACCCTTTCGAGACATGAAAGTACCTAATTCTGTAGGTAAATGGTAACCCATTGAAAAGGTTTAACAGAAATCAGGGTAAAAACAACCAATTCGTGGGTAGTCAGTTACCTACACGATTGGTACAAGAAGGAATAAACCAACAACACGGTTAATTTAAACATCATGATTAACCCACTGCTCGGTTATGCTAACCGTTTAATGTGCAGGTAAATTTAACCTTCTGAGAATTAGTTATTTTTTAACCTTGATGAGGGTTAACTGAACCGAGTCTCAACTATACGAGATGGCGGTCTGAAGGGCTTCCACATGGAAGTTTTTTACCAACACCAAAACATTAATGTAAAGCTTAGGAGGTAATCTAGCAACCCTAAATCTAGGAATGTAGTGTTATAATTATTATTAACATTCTATTGATGAGAAAGTGCAATATGCAACATTGAGATTCATATAATGAATATCACAGTAGCGCAACTTGTGAAATACACGCAATATCGATCGTAAACTTCAAGTGTTCGGTGGTGTAGTTGTTAGCGCTTCGGACTACAACGCATGAGGTACCCGGTTCGATCCCAGCCCGGCGTGCTTTTCTTTTTTCTTTTTTTCAAAGATAACTATAATAAGATACATATAGTGTAAATCATAACAATAACTTGCTTCCAGACGATTTTACCACAATTTTGTTTTACAAATTTTCGTTGGGATGGGTTAAAATAACTAAATACAGTTGTTTATCATAACCCTTTAAAATAACCTACGTGGAGGGTTAAATTAACCCACTGGATCTAACCTTTTTAGCTGGGTTGCGGTAACCTTGTACTTATTAGGCTCTATATTTACCAACTCACTCTGTTACATTAACCCATTTTTGGGTTGCTAATAACCTTTTATTTCTTTCCGTGTACCTGAATGGTTAGCAAACAACAAGAGAGCTTGTTGCCATCTTTATTAGCTGAAAACAATGTTTTTTGATTGGAGTATGTGGAGCTAACTGGGTGGGACTAAGCTGTGACCTTTGGCTTCACTTTCTCAACAATATTGCATATCCTCTACTAGAATATCCTGATGCCGATTTATTTTTCAATTTGAGGGGTAGGCCTAAATATTATGTGTCAGATACAGCGACGTTTCTCCTTTTCGTACAAAAATCATTAGCAAAAACTCTACAAGAATCTCCTTAAAGTAAAAACTGAACACTTCAGAAACACCAAAATCGATAGAACAGAAATTTTGGAAATGAACACTAGGGGAACAAATAAATAGAGCATTTCTCTGTTGTTTTCATAATAAAACAGATAGAGGGACAAAACGTCACGGGCGAATTTACTGGGTGGCATGGGGGCAAATGGCCCCCGGAATAACTTCCACCCTTAAAGTAATTGCCCCTCAGGCTCTCTCTCTCCTCAATTCTGAACTTACTGGGGGAGCAATGCCCCCATGTCGCCCCTGTAAATCCGCCCATGCTTTTTAAGACAAATAGTTAACACTAGTTTCTTTTAGTCTTGTTTACGACCATCAGTGTTCGATTTGTACAATTTCCAGAGAGGGGAAAGAATTAGTGAGATATGTATTATACGTTTTTTTTAGATCGTCCATATCTGTAAACAGAGTCAGGGAAGATTTTTGCAGAGAGGTGTAAATCCCATTATTCCTCGCTACAAATCCAACATTGACGACCATACATAGTACGCGTTCACTTCATTTAGAATGTGGAGCACGGTAGTCTATTTTTAAACTATTATGTTTGTGACCATCATTAAAAAGGAGTGCAACTTCACAAAAAAAAAAAAATCTAGATTCTTTCGGACCAAAATTCCCGGCCCTTAAGAGGAACAAAATGTAAAAGACGACCAAGTTGCACTCATCAATTTAACTAATAAAGTTACAAAGAGCTATTAGGACAGTTGTTGACCTCTTCTCACTTCGCCATACGAAGATATATATACCATTTAATTTTTTTTCTTCACTCTTTAGACGAGGGTAGGATGAGAGATTCTGCAACTCACATATAGATGGCGCCAGTATACTTGATATGTTGAGGATTTGTATTTTTTCATCAGTTGTTTGGTGGGCTGATATGTTGATGTCCTCGGATAGCTATTTACAGTATCACAAGATCACTGTGGTCAACAATTTTTTCTCCCACAAACGAGTTTCTTGAAATTAGCAAAGAGTTAGAAGTCATTTTTGACCTACGTCTAGCGAATATGGTCAGTGAGGGAAGAAATTCTATCTTTGATTCGTTGCCTTTTAACTGTTATTGTTTGACGTAGTGTTTTGGTCAGATGCGAGCTGGCGATATTTATTTCCCCCATATTTCACACAACTTTGCCATATCTAGCCCTTTATGTAAGTTATTGCGCACATATTTTGTTCGTATTTCAAACGTCTCTGTTATCTCATTAACTGTTACTATTCTCGACAATTTCTAAGGCGGTCACTTCAATGGGGTGGTGCTCACTGCGTGGTTCAAGTGAGCTCTTTAAATGGTAGGCCTATGTTATATCTTTACTAGTAGATTGACGATGTGGACCTTGACAGGGGTACAAATAAGCTTGGAAGATTTTTACAAGGCGTATTTTTTGTTCAAAATAGTTTACAATAATATATTGTTATTCTATATTCGTAATTTACACAAAAAATGTTGTTTCTCTTCTTTTCAATATTAATGTTAAAAATGATAAATAATATGTGTATGTTTCTTACTTGATCTTCAGATGAGAAGACACAGCTGGATAATTACCTGGCTGGCACCGTAGTATTCTCCAATAAGAAGCGTGATTGGTTCTTATTCGAGATTGCTTTCCTTGTTCCCATTCTAATATTTTTTATTAACGAAGAAAGCACAATTTTTCCCTATATTCAGAGAATTACAGGGGTAAAACATTGCTAATATCTCCTTTCTGACAGTTCAGAGTTACCAACAAGTTTGTAGGATTACGATAATACCTTTTTAGGTTTGTTTCAGCCACTGCTAATCTTTTCTAAATTTGTCTTAGCTTAGATTTTTTTTAAACGAAACAGTAACAAGGATTTGCCTCCCCATTATCCTTTGTGATGGGATAAATAAGCGGATTTAAACCCTAAATACGGGGAAATGGGTTTGTCGTTCTGGTATCACATAAACTTAACTTCATTTTTCTCTCCCCGTATCTATGATTTACATTCTAGAAAAAGAATATATATATGCGAATCATTTAGTAGAAGAATTATTGACATTGATGACATACAGCACAGTCAGAGAGGGGTGAAAAGGGGAAACAGAAGGTGACATTTAGAGCGTTGCCTTCAACGCCAACGTCTACCCGAGTGACAGATTAATCTTATGAATTCCAAATGACCTACTTGTCAAGTTGAACGCTAAGCTTTCAAGTTTCATTTGATTTGCAGAAACAAAAATAAATCAAGGAAGATACGTCGTTCGCTCCTGTTGCCTTGTTTTCATGGAAATGCATTTGGCGGTAGCGAAAAAAAGGGGTGGGGGAGATAAATATGGGATTCTCATGTTTCCAGCATCTCCTGTTTTTATTTTTGAAATATTTGTTTTTTCTCGGTCTCGTGTTGCCACCTACATTTATGATTTTTTTTAAAAATATTTTCTGGCTTTATCAGTTTCGATTTTTTCTGCTATGTGCAGTACATTCGTTATGACTTTGCTTCGAATATACGAGATACCAGAAAAGTCTGGGTTTAGCTCACTCGATTTTCAAAATACTCCATAGTTTTAAAGTATTTTTTTTATCTCATACTAATTATCTACGGTTCTACAAACATTATCATACCGCTATCCAAAATTGTAATATTGCCTCTCACATTTTTTGGATGTTTTTCAAAAGTCAGCAAAATAGTTGGAGAACCATAGTTCACAATCTTAAGTGATTTTTTTTTTAAATTTAATTTTTAACGTCTTTAGGCAACTTTGGCTCAGGCCGGTTGGATGATGATGGGATTATTGGTTGAATGAAGAAAGTGAGAGGAAACGGGAGAATCCCGAGAAAATCCACGCATACGCTTTTTGCCTATCACAAAGTCCACATGGCACGAGTAGAGCTTGGACTGAAGACCCCAAGCGCCAGAGGTGAGCGCTCTAACGATTGAGCCATCGTACAGTCTTAAGTGTTTCTTGTCTTGGTCATAGGCTATAAATTAGTACTTTTCTTTATTTATTTCTGCATCAAATAAAAAAATAATTTTTTAGAGACCGGAAGTTACTTTGTCTGGAAATGAGATTTTGTTGTTTATTGGAGAATTTTGTGGTTTTATCTTGCATACACACGCATAATAATGCCAAAGTTTTACTTTTTTTTACATTATTTTCGTTAGTTCACTATGGTTCTTCAAATTTTACAACATTAATTTAACTCATTTTCCGACGTCATACAGTGATGAAATTTTGCACAGCTGCGTAAGTCGGGTGACAATACAATATTCTATTGTTGTTTTCATTATTTCTATATATTTACATATTTTAAAAGCATATTTAACATTCTCTAATACAGACTTTTTTATCCTAAAATAAATACTAACCAGTAATGACATGTGGTTTGGCTGGTTGCACAACGCTTTAGGATTTGGGTCACAAAATATTAGCTTGAGAAAAAGTATCCGAACAGCGAAATAACTCGAACATAAATATTAAGAATCTATTAAGAAAAGTATGCCTTTAAAAAGTTTATTTTATTTATTTATTTTTAGAAAAAGAAGAATATGACAGGAAGAATATGTAATTTGCTGTTACATAAGGTACTATCTTAAAACTCTTTCCTTACACAATTAACAAGTCACTCAAAGTAATGCTATGTTATTACAGGTATAGTTTAGGAGTCGCTAGTGCGAGTGACATCATTGATAGTATGGCTTTTCCTATTGGGTAACTTCTGTTGTTACCCAATAGCAAAAGCCATACTATCAACGTTTTCGCTCACACTAGCACCTCGTAAACTATACCCATGACAACATAGCTTAAGAGGCCTTCGTACCAAAGCTGCGCGTGTTTGTGTGTGTGTGTGTGTTTGTGTGAGTGAGAGAGAGAGAGAGTTTTCTGATTTTTTATGATACTGGAGAAACAAGAAGAAATATTGAAATTTTGGAAAACGACCCCAATAATACTTGTGAATGTGTATAAAATGAACTACCTGAGATTTTGAGACTATTTATTTTAACTGAGAAACTAATATTCCCCTAATAGTATAGGCGTAAATTACCTGCATTATGATATCTCAGCTAAAATAAACAATATCAAAATGTCAGGTAGTTCACTTGATAGACATTTACAAGTATTAATGGAGCCCCTTTGCAAAATTGCATTATTGCTTGGCATATCCCAGCAATTCCCAGCGACTCTGAACCGCCGACGGTGGCATTTGGTCGGTGAAAGTCAGGTTGGCTGCCGGGAAGACATCGGGTTTTGAAAAATCCCGACAAGGAGCCGACGTCGGTGAGCAAGAACTGGATGCGGTTTTGCTTCCATGCCGGCAAGTCCGGGCAACGATGGCGGTCCTTAAGATGGCCAGACGACCAAACACCACTGAGTCGCGCCGACCTTCCCCAACTATTTCCTGACTACAAGTCGGGTCCCTGATAGCAGCCCAACTAAAATTTCCATCTTGGTCACAATTTGCGTTGCTAGTTTGTCCAGTATCCTTAAAATACGAAAACACACACACATACATAATTATGGTACGAAGGTTTTTGTAAAGAATAATTTCATTTGTTACAGATCTCTTCCCTACATCACGTCTCATCATGTTTAATTGCTTTGTTGCTCCTTTACGCTATGCATGCTGGGTAGGCTCTCGTGGCTTGAAAGGCAACTTGCGAATATTGTCAGTTCTGTGTAATCGTTAGTAGGTTCAATTTACATATATAATTTTCTTATGATATCTCGCTACGTTGCTGTGTTATTTTTTAAGGAATAATTACCAAAAGTTATCTACACCGCTAAGAATTTGTGTGTTAAATCATATTAAAGTCAACTTGACAAATTCAACGTTACTTTGTTTGGATATTTTCATGCCATTCGATGCTGAGTGGTTCGATCGCAGTAATTTTCGCCAATATGAGTTCATTCTTCTAAGAATTGTTTTACATTTAAGGTACTGGTGCTGTGATCTTGAATACCAATTATTCTCGAGGCTGGGAAATTTACTCTTGAATAATTTGTTTTTACAGTTATTACCATCAAATGGTAGTTTCCATATCCATGTCACAGTAGGGAATGAGATCCGTGTCATTTCTGTGAGCATTGCACTTCTTCATACATTTTCAACTATAATTTATTGTGTAAGTTGATATTAGTTACCGACCCCCATATTTCAGTGGCGGAGCGTTAGTGTGGCATTCGGGAGGCCGTGAATTTGATCTCAGTGGCCGACCATACTGACTGAGGTTTTTCGAGGGTTTTCGTCAGTCACGCCAGGTAAATAACGGGATGACACTTTCAACACAGGCCCTGGTTGACACCTTCCCGAATCTTTCCCCCTCTCCTATCCCGGCCGGAGCCTTAGATGCCTAAAAGCCATAAATACAATTCAATTCATTTCATTGATAGTAATTGCTTTGATTATTGTTTTCCTTTGAATAGATGTTAAGTGTTTTGATCAAAATAATTTCCTTCAGTAGTAATAAAAATATCACCTGCTATTCTTACAGTACGTAAACAGTGGATTAAAATTTCTTATATATTTGAGAAACCCCTCACATATCATCTGGGTTCACTTCCGCGCTAGCTCGAAGCTCTAGTCATATAGGTACACTCCATGGGCGGATTTAGAAGAGAGACCCTGCGCCCATGGTACACTCCCATCATTTTGGGCTATTATGATCACATACAATGTCGTACTGACCTTGATTTAATTTATTACTTCGATAAACTGAGGGAGTGACAAACCCTTTGGACCGGTCGTACCTGGTTTGGGATTTTACTGTAAAAGCAGGACAAGGTCGTTACCATCCCTACCTTGTTTTTTAGATTAAGGTGGAAGCGATTCTCCCCGCACCGTGTTGTACAGTCTATGACTGTTAATTAAGAGCATTGTTACCATAAAACATTCATTATTTTTTACGGACTGTAGAAGCTTATCTAGTTACAGCCTCTAAAGGTGAATCAGGCATGAAATACAATATTTTTTGTTGGAATTGTGTTATGTGTCGTATGTTACTACCTCGAGAAGTACATTTTGTGAGCGTACGGATAACGAAGATACCAATTACGTCCTCACTTTTGGCATTTCAAGAGTCAAACCAGAGAAGATGTTGGAAAACTTCTGTCAGAATGACTGAACCTGGACTCGAACCTATTGCCTCCAAAGTGTCCTTAACAACGTGTTAGTTTTGCACCCCTCTCGAACCCCTGTTTTTGCCACCATCTTGGGAAAATGGTGCTAAAAGCAGTTTTTCGTAAATAATTTGCTTGATAAGCATTTTAGAATAAAATTTGTTATTAAAGAATTGATCTACACAACTTTCTCTAGAAGAAAGATTACTATCAGTTTTCTTCTAGGATGCATCGTTTATCCGGTAGAGTACTTGTAATTCTTCAAAGTATCACTTCTGAACATCTTTAAGAAAATAAATGGTATATTCAAGTAATAATTTCTAATATATGTGTAAGAAATTATGTAATAAAGGTGTAAGAATTCATAAAAAACGAAATGAACATATGATTTTCTTTCGAGTCCTATCTCATTTCTCTGTAAATGAAAACGAGTAGGAAGCTGAAACAAAATTTTAGTTTCTTTAAACAAAAACGTGCTTAACAACGTGTTAATTTTGTAACCTTCTTACCAGCCCTGCTTTTGCTGCCATCTTGGAAAAATTAAAATAGCACAAAAGCAGAAAATTTTATTAATATCTTTTGTTGAAAGACATTTTGGGGCAGAATACGTTATTACAAAAACAAAATATCTATACAATATTCTCTACAAGAGAGGTTATTACTATTTTATTTGTAGGGTGAACCGTTTAAACGCTAGAGCTGTTTGTATTTCTACATTTTTCTCCAATACCGTTTTATATAATCAAAAGTCAGGGAAACTTTTTGTTATGTATTCCTTACACTGCTATTCCTTCTATAGAATTGCAATTAACTTATTTCTTCTTTGCTTCATACAAACGAGTAGGTTATTTGAATCATGGGTGAGTAAAGTATCATACTAGACCAATGTTTTATTTTCTGAGAGAACATCCTTTTATAGTCTTACCGTGAAGTAAAGACTGATAAACGCTGGGAAGTTTACATAGAAAATACAGCGCAGAATCTTTCTAGGCAATACAGCAATACTCTATAGCATAGACTAGAACCAATGGCTACATTTCGTAGATCATTCATAAGTAACAAGTTTAATTTGCACCATGTTTGCCTCTTCGCTTTAGCGCAATTACTGGATCAGTTTACAACCCTATAAACATAATTCCTATGCATGTAAAAGTGGCAGAAACTTGTTATCACGTGTTTACCATAATTGTCTTTGATGGATAGCCTGAAACTATGGTAATCAATGTATCAAAGCTGCTGGATAAGTTCGTCAATTAGCACACAAGGTCGACAGCGAAAATATTTGATGTTATATGCTACAATATAGTAAAACAAATGTATTTCAAATCAGAGAAGCAGGAGCCAAATTATCACATTGCTGAAAGAAGGCTTCGGTGTAATTTGTGTTAATAAAGAGAAAAATACATCAATCGTCAACGCTGCTATTAAAGCGTCCTCACATTTGTTTAGATGGATCAAATATCAAAGTGTACATATCAAGCTCCATAAAATACTGCTCAACTGTTAAGAAGAATATCATTTCTGAGTAGAAAATCATTTTCCAACATGCATTCAGCTGTACTGATACGACTGCAGTGACTTTAAAGTATGATCAAGCCAGAAGTCTTCAACTCTGATAGCCAAGAGAGTGAATCCTTTAAATACTTGAGGCACATTCATTGACGAAATTGTTGAGTAAATATAAATTCAGTCTGGTTTTCGATAAGACTGTTTACACTTAACAGCATATCACCAAGTATACAAGTGGATAAAATAGCTTTTCACCGACGAAGTACGTTTGGAAAGTTATCAAACACTGGCTCATTCATATCGTAATAGATGAAGAATCTATATATCTGCAGAGCTTTTCTACATATATCATGTAAGTATCGTAGAGGCTTCACAAAGAGCAAAGGGAGCTGTATTAAAGGATTAAGGTATTCCGTCATCTGCAAACAATTTAATTGACTGTCGTGTTCCAATTCTGATGTTGTTCTAGAAGAGAAAGGATGTGATGTTCCTGTTGATATGTAACCAAAACAATTGTGATCAGTAGCATGGGTAGATATACGTATTCCATGAGAAAATTGTTTTGATTTACATAACGTACCGCTCAAAAGAGTCATATCTTCATTTAGTGTCTATGAATTGTTACAAGGTTATTACATGGTTACTAATAAATGTACTAGATATTACTACTTGAAATACCTTTTTTTTTATTCCTACTTCCATAAGACGCTTAGAATTGGTGCTTCTAAGGGAAATAAGGATCCTAAGTTGTCAGACAAGAAAATTAACATTACGTTTTGCTGTTACAATAAGTTGTTGGCTGTGCCGGGTCTAGAAATTTTCCTATGGGAGGCAAAGTTAAATTTTGCCGCCCTTTCCACCAACTCAAAGTGAATGTTCAAAACTACTCCAAGTTAATATTTGTTATTTTTACTGATTTGATTTGCTGTATTTTTAAGTTTCTTTTACTAGCCTACCTTTTAAAGACCCATAAAATTATGTTTTAGTAAGTTTATTGTCTCGATACCTTAATAATAATAAAAAAAATATAATAATAACGAGCGAGATTGAAGTATTATATACCCGAGTTTAACAATACAAAGAGACACTATTTGAAATTTTAACCTAAGAGTCTATCCTCGTAATGAATTCTCCAGCAAGTGAAATAATGTCGAAGTTAAGTAATTAAGTTCACGTTTCAAATAAAGTGTCACTTGTACTGTAAAAACTACGAAAAATAGAATAGTTTATTATCGCCTAATAACGTTTGTTATTCACTTAGGGTTACACGAGAGCTATTACAAAATATGTTTAAAAAATCAGTAAGCCTACCATGACATCCGGCAGATATTACTAACTCCTGTAAAACAGTAGATCTGCCTATCTGACTTGAATCGCAGTTTTCAGTTTTAGAGATAAAGGTAATAAAAAATGTCTTAGCGCACCGGGATTGCAAATTTGAACACGTTTAGGTCAATTTCAGTGTAATAGGCAGGTTTACTTACCTTTTTAGGAGCGTTTATTATTTTTACTTTATAGCTTTTGCCGCCCCTAAACGTGCAGCCCGAGGCGCTTGCCCCCTCTTGCCCCTCCCCTAGATCCAGCACTGATTGTTGGGAATGCAGAACTACAAGCATGTCTGGCGCCTAAACAGTGCATCCTAGAAAAAAAATTGTAATAATCTTTCTAGTGGAGAATTTTATGTAAGTCAGTTTTTGTAATAACATATTTTGGTCTAAAATGCCTTTCATACGAGATATTTATTTAAAAGTCTGTTTTTGGCGACATTTTATTTTCCAAGATGGTAGTGAAAGCAGGCACGGTAGAGGGGTACATAACTAACACATTGTTAAGGTCACTTTTCTGATGAAAATAAGATTTGTTCCAATTTTTCACCATTTTTACGTTATTGAACTAACGTTGCTATTGACAAATATAATTTAAAGGCTACATGGTTATATCAAAAGTCAACATTGCAGCGCCATCCTATAATGGAAAAGTGTTAGTATAATATGGTGACGTTAGCCTTCTGAAAAAGTGAAAATGGTTTTCGAAAATGTGCATTAAAGTTTTCATGTAGGCCCCTACTTGAGAAAAACGAAAAAAAAAAACTCCAGTCCTTTCTGTGAAAGAATGTTGAAGGTATATACGCTACTCATTGTTTCTTTTTCATTATATGTGCCACTGTATGATCTATAATTATCACTTTGGAAACACCCTGTATATTTTTTTTCATTCTATTTTGCTAGTTGATTAACTCATATTGAACGAGCGGCAGAGCAAACGTCCCTTACATTTCTTAATGGGAAGATCTTGGGATCAAAACAACTTCTCTTTAAAGAAGTTATCACTAGTATCTCATAATCATAATATGTAATAGTGGGAAGAGTACATTGACTTACGCTAGTGGCCTTACCTTCCCCGTCGCTCTTTACTGTGAGCTGCGTTATGATATTGATGAGGTTACGCATAAACAAATAAAACTGTTGTTCTAAATCTCGCAATTGTAAAGTTTCGAGGTTTAAGTTTCATCACGAGGTGGTGCGTACATTCTTTCCTCAATACTGCTTAAAAGTATCGTGCCAGTTTTGCCAAAGTTACATGTAGCTTACAGACATTAGAAAGAAATTTACATCAGCTCCAAATATAACAGAATATGCACAAGGTTATCTTCTTCTTAAAATAAATGGTTAAAACAACATGGCGCAGGAAGATAATGTTAACAGAATAGATTTTAAAGCCTCCGTAATGAATAGAATTTAATTTGTACTTGATTACAGGAACGTAGTCAATTTCGGGATGAACTCAGGAAAATGTTTCTTAGTAATAAATCTCACAAACCCGGTAACTGTAAGGAACAAAATAACCAGTGTTGTCAGGTGGAGGGATATCTTGCGGAAAACGTGATAATCTAGGCGCAAAAGATGACAGGGGAAAAAAAATTCGGGAAATTTTGTTGCATATTTTTGGAACATTTAAAAACAATTAATTAATTTTTAAAGAAAATCTAGAATCTGGGAAATTTTTACAAAAACTTTTGTTTTTTTTAGTATTTTGAGGGAAATATTGCGACAGGGACCTGACAACACTGAAAATAAGAGATAACATATTTCATTTTCACCTGTACTGCCAGTGAATGATGATTAAAATAATTATAATAGTAGAGGTTTATGGCGGCTACATTCATTTAACAAACTCACAATTTACAAACCATAATGCAACCTTCACTACTGAGTTGTTATGGACTGTTTGATTCTCATGGGCAACGCCAAATAACGTAAAGGAACACAATAGAGACACATTATCAAATTTCAGACTATTGACTTACAGGTAAGCACTACCAGGAAGGATTAACGATTATCAAGTAAATAAAACTGTGGCTAACCCCATCTTTGTGAAGTCATATAATATTCCCGATAGTTTAGAGGATAGCGTTAAACAAACTGTGGACAAACTTCGAAAACTGAATATTAGCTCCGGTTGTGTACTCTGAGTGTGCCATTCCAAGTCTAGTCGTAATGAAACAAGAGTGCGTGCTGAATTTAAAGTAACAGTAAGAAGTGGAAAAACTATGGCGTTTTAAATGACATGCTTTCCGAATTACAGAAGCAGTTACATTCGTCGTTCCAGATGTTATAATGACGCTTACCTACATCTTAAACTAGATAATCAGACAAGAAAGTAATTATTCATTGATTCGTCATGTTGTTTATTTCATGAACATGCTTTAAATCTACATACGTGCATTAATCTCAGCCAAATTTTGCATACGTGTTCCTTAGGTCCAGGCAGACCTAATAGAAAAGTAGTTGCGTGAACATTGCCGGAAACAAGCTTAAACCAATCTCTTTGATGAAATTGAGACTCTCCGTGCCTCAAGTACCGCTTGACTCGATTGCAATGGCAACGGAAATGTATTTGTCCAACATATTACTGTATTTTCTAATTTTTTCAACTTCTTTACGTGTAGCCGCACCACCATCTCGCAAAGATGAATGAGGAAGATTCGAAAGGACAAAAGTATCAACACAAGTGAAACCCCATAATAATGATCTTCCTCTTTTCCATGGCACTAGGGTCATACCATCAGGTCCTCTACCATCTGAACGACTACAACCAGATGGTTCACTCACTGAAGGTACCTAATTCTGTAATAATGTTTCTTTCCGCCAAGATTGAGAACATCGCAAAAAATAAAATAAACGGCGGATAGAAACAGATGCATGAAGAATAGAAAAAGCTAAATGAGCGGAGATTAAAGAGAGAGACGGGAAGAAGAAAAATCAAGTTTAATAAACATTTTCTCGATTAATAGACTGCGTAGAACTTCGGTAGAGATTTTGGCGCCAAGACAATATACAGAAACAGAACTAAAAAGTGAAATTCCGGTAGTCACTTCCATGAATCTTGAATAACCAACACCGGACTTGTCTTGCTGAACATTAAGAAAACCAACTATTTCTGATGATGAGTCTCGAATGTTAAGTAAAGTTGAAAGGACTAGGTATGGATGGCCCGTCGTGAACGTACCATAAGTTCAATTCAATGGTTATTGAATTAACGATAGATTGTAGGGTAATGGCAAAAAGAGCGGGACCAAGTGGATCACCCTGCTGGACTCCACGGTGAGATAAAATAATTACATGACCCAGAAAGAGATCACTGGGTTTAGAATAACACTGAACTACATAATGATAAATCGAAGGAAAATCTTTCTAAACTGCCTTCAAAATAGCATTGCGAAAATTTATCTTTACGATAGCTTTTGGACCAAGATGATGAAATGAAAACTAGATCCGAGCGGGCATGGACAGCGACCTCGGCACCGTAAGGAACACACACTCCTAGCTGGTTACGAAAAAGAAAAGTGGGAATGGAATCACGAATTTTAAAACATAAATTTAGCTTTCAGAAGACGCCACAAATTGCCGATCGCTATGGGACGAATTGCACCACACTTCTTCCTTGAAGCAATCAAGGTGGCGCCAAAAAAATTGGACGAACTTCAATAGGTACTTCTTCAGAAGAGATAATAAATATGAAATCACAGGACGATGTGATGAGTTGATCCTTTAATTCCACCTCCCTACAAAGCAAAATATATTTTAGAACCGATGGACAAAGACCATTCAATCCACCTGCAGGTCCAGAGGGAAAAGACTTAATAGCTTTCAAGAGTACGGAGGCGGACACTCTAGACATTATGAACGCAGAAGTTGGAGGATCTAACATAATAAAAGAACCAGATTGAGTTGGATGATTTTGGTGTAAGGCTTCTAAAATATTGACTTCTGGAGTAATTACTATGTCGTCGAAAGTAAGTAAGAGCACCGTACCACGAACAACTCCATTAAAAATTTTGTTTCCAACACTCTTGATGTTAAATGAAGTAGCAATTGAGGTAGTTTTACGAAGTTCTATCAAAGGGCAAGAAATAGCGTCGCGATGATTGTCCAGCTGACACCGAACTCCATGCTTAACACAAGGAGTGAGATTAGTCACATGATCAGACTGTTGAGGTACCCGAAAAACAGTGTAAGGAAAAAATAAAATGTCCATCCAGGCATTTACATTATTTGTACTGACCGCCGGACTAATTACTGTATGGAGAGCGTCCACCACTGTAGAACGTGCACGTGTGGGAGCTCGTCGAAGGAGAAGAATAGAAGGCTTTAATCTACTTAATAATTTCGTAGTTTCAGAGAGCGAGGACTCGTGTAAATTAGAATTGTAGTTCTGAATTAGACTAGAAGGAAAAGCACGAAGGAGAACAGAGCGTTAGTTAATGAGACATTTGCTGTACAGGAATCCTTATGAGATTTACTAATATGGATGGAAAGTCCTCTTGTATTTACGAATAGACCACAATGTAGACAAGACGCCTCGTTTAAATTCTTGGGTAATAAGGCGTTGCAACTTGAGTTCAAAACACCTCCGGAAGATTTTACCGGAATGGCGATAAATAAAGGCACCTCAGTATCAGCAATATGGTCCTCGATCACGTCAGAGTTGCTCGAATTCACGACTTCCACACTCAAACCGCCAGGAAACCCATTGGGCAAAAAGGCAGTTATTTATCATCAAGAGGAAATTTGACCCTCTCAAACTTGCAACAATAACCATAAATAGGAATAGTCTGATTCCTGCATTTCCGGCTAGCAGCATGAAATTTGGCACGTTCTTGCATGTTTATTGAAGGCCGAAAAATTACCGGGAGACAGCCCCTAAGAACAATATTTTTGGCGGTGAGTGCCATCTTGGAAAATGGCGGAATTTTCACAACTTTTGCAAATTTTGTCCGAATTGTAGTGTTTAGGCCCGAATTAACAGGCGACACTCGTCCGGGATGTTTACGCATAACTTGCTGACACTTTCCTCTTTTAATTCTATAAAATAGCGCCATTTTCCAATATGGCGACCGTAGTGAGTTTTACCAGGATTGCGCCGTGTTGAGTCTCAGGTACAAAATTATAGACTTAAGACAACTATGAGCTTAATATACGATATGTTAATATATTTATAATGTTACGTAACTCTTCACAATGATAAATAATGTCCAATTGCTGCGAGTATTGTTCTTCTCATTCACAAAGCAAATTAAACAGAAGGCCATTTTTTTTATGAAAGTACACTTCCCGGTAGAACGCATTTTGCAATGGCATTTCATTAGCTGTCATCTGTTTTGGACATTGAGATGAACGTCGTTCACTGGAACTGTTAACCAAAAGCGTCATTAGTTTTCTTCCAACCCCCATCCAGGCGTCCAACATCATGTAAATCCTTCTCCAGGCACTGTCGCCAGTTCTTGCACTGAAGACTTGTTCTTGTATGCAAATGTAATCCGTCCCCTGTAAGGAGTATTCTGTCTATCGTGCCATTTTTTTTACTGAATAGAATATGCCTGGTTTCGTTTACTTCTTCGCATGGCCTTCATTTGCCGTACATGAGTAGCACAAAACGCTGGACTAGCAACTTATAAGGGCCGGAGAATGGACGAGTGACAGCTCAGGGAATGTTGATTCCACTTCTCTATACTCCATCCACGTATTTCATTCACTTGTCTTTCCAGTACCAAGGAAGCCGACACTGTGTCACAGCCTGTAAAGCTGTGGAAAACGGCAGTAACTCTACTGTTCCAGAAGAAAGTTGGGTACACATGGTGTGTACAAGAATGAAACGTAAAGTGTGCACACTACCAAAGTCAATCCACAATTCCTTCAGAGTGACCTGCACTTGCGGAAATACAAAGAGAGTCATAGTCGTTTCTTGTTGTCATCGTTAGCAAGAAACCTCCGGAAATTATTTGAAAGTGACCTGACGAAATAGCGGTCACCCTGCCCGCGCCCCTGGGGAACCTATGTTTTCAAACCTTTTGTATGTAGCTATCAACGACCACGGCCCGAAAAGCATAAGAAACCCCGTTATTCCCAACTTCGGCTAACAAATAAAAACTTTTGCGGTTCTTGGCTTCAGCTGATGTACCAACACTGCTCATTCACCGACAAGTGCCGAGAGAACGGGCTGACACTTGCATGCCTACCGCATTTCTCTTCCAAGCATTTCAAAATACCTTGTTTGGACGTAGGACGTCTGAGGTTTACAAATTCACATATTGATGGCAAATATGTTGAGTTCGTGAAAAAAATTGTCTGATGTAACCCTCCCTTTCCCGACACGCTAAGAACATCATGCAGAATAGATTTGAATCTTTGTACGTCCTAACAACTTTTATTTTACCTTTGTAGTGAACTTTGCACGAACTACTATAGAACAAATGCATATTATTTTTTTTTATCGTGACGTGCATGGACTGCTTGCACATCACCAGACGATTGCGGACGAATTCCTCGTACATCTTGTTTCCTATAGTGTCAGCGACTTTCACAGACTGGCACGATTCTTCCTGGAATGTAAACACAGTGCACTCAACTGTTGATACGAGCTCTCCTTCAAAGTTGTTCTTGTTCTCACGAAGGGAATCAATTAGGATTCACATGACACTTGACTTGGAGTGCATTCATTTCTTCGAGGTGTGGGTCCGGTACTTACAAATCAATAGAGTGGCTGTATTTATAAGTATTCTGCCAGTAAACAAGCAATTTCGGGGGTAGTGAACATTGTCTTTACAAGAGTTGATGGGTTGTCCAGAGTCCCAAGCAACAAACCATTATTCTTTACTAGCTTGTTTACTGTGACCTTCAGTGACTAATTTGTAAAGCGGGTTTAAGAATTGACGAACCAGTTAAATAAGTCTAATTGTTATTTAAACGTTTATTATTGTCATTTAAAGTTTCTGTCTTTGTTATTGTGTGTTTGTGAGCTATTTCAAAGCCAATTATAATGTAATTTGTACAGTAGGTGGTATCTTATGTATTTTGAGTTTGCAGTCGAGGCCGATAGATGTCACTACTTTTTGTAATGGGAGTAAAACAAGGAAGCAGGATTAATACATTTTGTAGTTTGCATTTGAATGTATTTGAAAGGACACGCGAGTACATAATTGTAACTGTAAGTAATTGAAACAGTTCTCAGTTGAAATTTGATGTTTAATATCAATTGTTAATCATTTATCGCAATAAGTTGTACTGCCCTTGTACGTATATAATCATGTCGGGTTACGACAACCAGAGGAACTTATAGAGGAAAAGTTGTGTATTTTTAATCTTCTCTATAAATAAATACCTTTTGACTTTAATTCGTCTTCGCTTCCTTTGTTACAGAAGTTGTTATATGGGGCCTTGGTTGCTGAAAAAACCGCAGCTTCACATAATAACTTATTCTGTACATGCTACTGTGAGAAAGACTTTGTAGCCCACACTGCGTGGAATAGACTAGGAACACTTGGTAAGCATGACGGAGAAAACTGTTAATGCGTTATCTAAGGAATCGGTGTTCGAACCACAACAACGCGCCCTGAGGTCATTTATATACGAAGTGGGAAATCACTTGAAACGCACAGCGAGAATTCAATAAGAACCACTTCAATTATATAGATAGAAAAAAAGGCCCATTTCAGATATGACGACACAACGTAAGGCACCGATAGTTGATAATACAAATAACAGCAGCTACGAATATTCAGATGCGGGTAGTGATGTTGAAACAAGTACGCGACGATATGTGGATAAAAGGAATCTGAGGCTTCGGGAAGAGAGGTAAAAGACTATGGAGAAACGTGAGGCTGGACAAGGATGGAAGATATGATGATTAAGCTCAAGCAATGGATGGATGAAGCCAAACAAAGAAGAAGAAAAGGAACAAAGGAGGAAAAAGGAAGAAAAGCGAAAATTAAAGAAGGAAGAACGGAAATATAATGATGCTAAATTAGAAGAATTTTGAATTAGACCAAAAACTGAGATTAAGCAGGATATGTATAGGCAAAAGCATAAGACGCAACAGTATATGAATGACATATAATTTAATTTCGAATCAAATTAATAAATGCTCTGAGAATTGTAGAAATAATTTTGATGGATGTAACAAACAAATTACGCTTTCAAGAAACCCAAATAAATGAACTGCAAGCTGAAGTAGTTGATTTAAAGCGAAGATTGGGCGATATTGAAAATAACAAAACTGATAATTCAATGGAATTATAAAGAAGAAATATTAGGGATACAGTTTTGGAATTGTACACAAGCCAGTGACCAGCGAGCGAGATGCAGTCGAACAGAGAAGAACTATCAGAGATTTTTTATGAGGGTAGGAGACAGCAACATACAGTACCAGACAAAGACAGGATCTTCTGTCTTTGGAAGAATTAATAAAATTCAATCGGGCAGAATCTAAAAAGGAAAACGAAAGAGTAGCTACCATAGATAACAAATATAAATGTCATTCATCTTGTCAGATGAGAGATGATTTGTTTAGTAATGATCCAAATGATGATAATATACCTAAACAATTGAACAAATACAAACGTCATACAATTAAATAGATCAAAGTCAGAAACTATGGCAAAAGAATACACCAAATGTTCAACGATATTAAGAATATTTACGTTACTTATATATGAAGAAAATATATGCTCTAATCTTTAATACCTTACCGTTATGTATTACAACCAAGTTGTCAAGGTTCGATATATTAACATAGCTAAATTAAGTCAACAGAAACAGTTCGTTCTGTACAGATGAATATAAGGAGAATATGTGACAAAAACATTAAAGCATGCAAGAAAGTCGAGAGAATGAAATTAATAGCAAAAGGGATGTTACCAAATGATGATCGCATTACAGAAGCTAAGAGACATGAGAATTTAGATCGCACAATCAATGGAAATAGTTATAATGATACAATATCAACCAATTGTCATCAAGAACAATCACTAATAAATGGTGGTACAACGAATAGGATAATCTACAAAAGGGATGAACTTCTTAAACTAAAAGATGATAATATAACATTGCCTCGCAAAATTAAAAAATATCAAAACTGTATAAAATAACAGACTTGTGCTCTCCTGTCGGCTTCCATGTAATCATTGTGCATAACGAACTGGTAATCGCAGTTGAATATAACCCAGTTCACGATACTTGTAGAAAAACAAAATTGATAAATCTGGTTTTGCATCGCTATTTTCTGTTATTCTGATAAAGTACACAATTACATCGATAGATGGGAGTATGGCCCTTGATAATTTTGCCGCTCCTTGATCAACGTGTTTATACGTCTTCGATCCTATTTCTGATCTCTGTTATTTACTTGTTGAAGCGCTATTAAAACTTCTTGAAATGCCGTTAATAACGTGAAAGTGAAATAGTATGTATCAGTTTTTATCTTATCTCGTCTCGAACATTTGCAGGACATTAGTATGAACTTCAAGCTAGTGAAGATTTTTTTATTGAGAATGATAAAATGTATATACAATAGTTCAAATAATTATTTGTGTTGGGACAATATACGGTGAGCCGTGAGCGAACACTGTTTGTTCCCGTTAAATTAAATATTTATTAAATCACAAGGCTATTGAACATATCATTAGCACTTCATATTTGCCAGTTGACATATGTTAGGCGTCATTTAGTGGGGGGGGGGGGTAATTGCCCTCCTAAGTTTGAGAATACAATCGAACTAAAACCGAAAAAATAAGTTTTAGAAAGACAAGTTAAACCAACAAAAAGAATGTAATGTAAAGAAAAATACTATTTTTCTTTTCAACTTTGATTTTTTGTGGGAGTTCGGAGCCAAATTTATAACTTAAAAACAACTTGTAACCAGCTACTCAATTTAAATTAGTGATTTTTAATTGCGTGTTATAGTAACTAATATGGTACCGAAGCCATACAAAAAATCGAAAATGAGAAAACGATTTTAAGAAATGTATCTATTTTTACGTATAGTGCGTTTTTCAGTCGGGTGTTTATCTTCGTCTTCAATAAAGACGTTTATATCTATATAGCTACTCTTTTCCTTTCATATAAATAACATTTAGGGCTGCCAACTTCAAAATCATAACATCAACCTGACATTTCGATTTATTTCAGTTTGGAAACCGGACAAGCAACACACTCAGGATAATTGCTGCGCTTATTTCATACTATCTTAAACACAACTTGAGTTAAAACGACGTACGAAATCAACAATTCCCATGCTGTCTGTTATATGACATGCATAGTAATCTTAGACTTTTAACGAAAAAAATAATCCAGGACAGGACTTCAGATTTCACAAAAATGTGAAAAAAAATATCTAACAAGGGAGATCACAATATGCTGTCGCTGAAAACCCAACCAAAAATATTGAATCTGATAGAGCATGATAAGATATGGAGAATACCAAAATTTAAGGTGCGATGGACAATGGAGAGCGGAGTCCGGAATCGAAATCCGTAGTCTTCTCGATGCACAATGTACTTGAGGATACGCACTCGTCAATAATTTGCACCAGTTAGAGACATTAATTCAATCTCATGACCATTGATTGGTGTCTCATGAGCCGTATTTCTAACTCCTCGTTGAACATTTTAACACCATTGAAGCGGTTATTTCCTGATCATTTTGTGTTCATCTAACGAGAATCGGTTACATTTTCATTTTTGTTTGTTCACGAGGCCTATAGGCTTTCCATGTTTTGTGGTTTGAAGTAAATAACTACATCGCAACTCTTAAAGCTTCAGAAAGAGTGACGGAAGCTCATCCGAACACTATTCATGCACCGACAATAATTCGCAAAATCAATAAATGTAGCAAACACGAGCCTAACTTCGAACTGGTTAACTATAAAGCAAAAACAAGCATACCATTGGATTTGTGGAAAAATTTGCTGTTACAATGAGATGTAGCATGCTATGATTTTCATTTTCGAAAATTGGGTCTGATTCATGATGGCGGATTTCAAGATCTCTGCCATACCATACGACTTCCTCCTAGGCCTAATATGTACCCACATGGTAGTCCTTCATTTTTTATCATTTATACCCAGTTTACAAGAGGTGTTAAGGAACTTTTGCCTTACCCTGTAAATAGTCAATAACTAAACAACATACGCCATGGCAACAATTTCTGTCATTAGACATACTGCATCAGAAAATAAAATTACATTAAAATCGAATCTGGACACTTGAAAGATGTCCCTTGTTAGTAATTTACATATAACTGCGAAATACAGAACTCTCTCCATCTTTACAAACAATGGCCAGGATCACTTTATGGAAAACTCGAACCCAATTCTTAATTTGCGAATATAGAATTTCATGAAGTGAGGTTACAATGAAATACAATATAATTTCGCTAGAAATTATAAACAACTCAAACAATCCAATCCATATTCATATTGCTTTCTTATCAGTACTTCATGAACCATACCTATAAACCTATACCCTACCTATATGCCTTAAACCTGGAGATTGAAATTATTTGAGCGGGCATTGGATATAGCAGACATCAGCAATCATGAAAATTAAACATTAGATGAATAGCTGATTACAATAACGAAAATTAATTACAGTAGAACCTCTTTTATCAGAAATAAAGGGGGCAGAGGTCATTTTGAATAACCAAAATTTTGGTTTTAAAAAATGTGTATTTTTTCAAGGTTTAAAGTGAAAAAATTGAAGGCAATGATAAAAAAAATACACTTTTAGATTACGTATATGACAGACTTTTAATATTTTTTTAAATGCTTCTGTAGTTGGATAACTTCTTATACAACTAAGTTTACTGTTTTTTTAATCTATCTTTTTCTGTTAATATTTCTAATTTTATCTTTTTCGATTTCCGTTAACAGAGGTTTTACTGTATTATTGGATGAAGCGTCACGCAATAACGAAGAAGAACACAATTAGAGACAAACAACAACAACACTTTACGTCGCACAACATCTCTCCATCAACAATGTTACTAGCAATACCTTATTTCTGCGCTAAACATATTTTTTGATGAATGACTCATGCCACACTACCCTCTTGTCAACAGCATTGACAAATAATATTGTATTTGGGGCTGGGGAGATTTCCACTCTATATCGTAATGATTTTTTTACTTGTTGTTGTTATTTTGTAATGTAGTGATGGGATCGTATACGACGTGGTAGCACTGTCTTTACGATATACGATATAATATTTATGGTAGAGACCTTATGACCGAAGATTGTTTAATATAATGGTTATTTAGTGAATAAATAGAGCAAAT
>JAGDQP010025613.1:13158-26752 GCA_022664845.1 Lepisma saccharinum
TTAATATGTATAAGTTCCACTTAAAACATTCTTTAGAAATATAATAATTAACACGAAAACTAATTACTGTCACTGACAACGTCATGCGCCATCTCTTGAGCTACACAATTAACACTGACGGCAACAGTCATGCAAGGCATGCCGTTGCATGCTGTCCACCATACTAACACATTTGTGGCGTCAACTTTGGTTTTCGAAAGTGTTTGAGGGTTTCACCAACGGTCCAACCCGTTATGGACTTCGCTTACTGTTATTTTACAGGAACATTTCTCATGACACGTTGAAATAAGATAGGAGCTTTTGTGGTGACGAACCTACAGGTTATTGTAGATGTCCACTCCCTAACGTACTTTTGATGCTGTCAGTTCATGCTCTACGCAATTATCCATTTTCTTCAACTTCCCAATTTGCTGTAGATGGTTGGAAATGGTCCAACTAGAAACGTTGAACTGCTGGGCAAGCTCCCTGACTATGGTGCCTTTTACACATGCCTTTTAAGCCATCATCCTTTCAGCTTTTCAAGCCTTTCATCCATCCTTGACTTGTGTTCTCTACCTTCCTCACCTTGAACACAATCCCCGGAACAAAATTTTTCAAAATAGTGACGCACTGTCCATTCTGAAGTTGAGTCTACGTCCCATGCTCTCATCACATTACGATACGTTTCTACTGCTATATTTCCCAGTTTCAACGCATGCAAAAAATTATCCTTAAATCACGGTGTTCCAACACGTTCCAACACGCAATGTAACACGCCCTATGCCACTTGCAGCTACATCGTATACGTCGGCTGTCTATATATAGGTTGGCTGTTGCTGTGGCCGCCAATAGGCTTTATTTACGGTTCTATCGAGCCAGTACAATAGGAAGCAGGGAGGGTTGAATGCGAACATGTTCACTTTGACCATTTATTTCCTAACAACCTGGTATGTCTATCAACAATAAAATATAATTGAACAATGCTTAAGAAAATTCAACAATAACAAATAATAATCTTGTTTAGTATTACTTGATAGCGAACAGTACTTACTATGGGAAGAGACATTCAATTGCCTTCCTCGATTAGATGGCCTTCTTGGCAACAACATCCTGTTTACCAAGGATCCTGAAAGCAGAAGCTACATTGAGAAAACACTGCATAATTTTAGATCAAATCATCAAGCCTTACTTATAATATTAAAAAAAAAAGATAAAAAGCCATCGTTTTTGTACGAATGACAAGAAAAGTTGATTTCGATGCCTATTCTTCTTCCCTAGTAGCATATAGTTTATAAAACGTTGAGAAAATGTCCTCCTTTTCATCTGTTTATTCAAGTATAATGGTTGAAGACATTATACGTTGAATAAACAGTTGAAAAGGCGGACATTAAACAATTTTTTCAACGTTTTATAAACCATGTGTTACTGGAGTTGTGTACTAACTAAGTGACTATATAAAAACGTAAAACTTTAGGTTTCATCAAAAATTGAATACTAGGAGACACACAAAAAGGCAAACAACTGACAAGTAACACTATTTCAAGTGGACATTCAGATATAGAAGAAATATATATATATTTAAAATCAACATAAAAACTGAGTTTGTGTGCCGAAGATTGGCAGTGGTTGAAGAAAAATCGGCGGGAAAAGTTATGAAAAACATTGTTTGTGGTTGCCCACTTATTAATACTTGAAACTGGTTTACACTCAATGCTGCACACTACGGTGACAAGCAGTCAAATGACACTGATAGCTGCACTTCGCTATACTCATAGTCACCAGAGACCGACACTGGTACAAGTGGAGAATTGGTTAGAATCCGTAGAATGGAACACGAATACTGTGTGTAAAGTTATTCAGGTGGCATATAGCCTGACAGAGTCAATTTTAATTATATATCGGTGTCACCATTTAGATGGCTATAGGTATAACGATGTGCCGATGTCCGTCATATCACTGTAGTGCATGGCATTGAGTGTAGAATAGTTCCATATATTCATAAGTGGCCATCCACAAACAATGTTATTAATAACTTTCCTCGCCAATATCTTTTCAACCACTGGCAAATGGCAAATAATCTTTGACACACAAATTCAGTTTTCAATGTTGGTTTTAAATATATATATATTCTAGATCTGAGTGTCCAGTTGAAATAGTGTTACTTGCCAGTGACAAATATGTAGACCACCTATGTACTCAGTAAACTAAAATGACGTTTTGCTTAATAAATGATTGCTCATTGAATTGAACCATTATTCAACCCTTCTTTATGACCAAAACAACTTAATTTAACTTTTAATGTCTGCGGTGACAAAACACCAGCTGTTTTTTGGCTGATTAATAAGATTTCAATGTTTAATTCCATGGTATTTCTTGTGAGTTCTACTTTGTAAATTCTGTTCCAAAGTTCGCTCAAATGTATAGTTAGAAAAAAATCCCTTCAGTGGGACCCAGGGGAGGTGATTAGCAAAACTTATTGGGCAGAGGCACAGGATGTAGAGAGACGTGCTAAATTCTATACCTGTCTCGGCCCATGTAAGCATTGTTTATATTGATACGCAGTTTTGAGAAATTAACACACTTTGATTGACAGAGCTGCTACACGATAGCTACTTTAAATGGGAAAACAAACTTGGTCAAACTTTTTCTTTTCAGGTATGGAATAGTTTATATTATTATGACCTACTCTTGAAACAATACATAAAGATGCAATTAGTTGTAGATAATAAATCTACGTGAAAACAATATGAATTAGAAAAATGGACCAAACAGAAGTATTTTCAGTACCTCTACTATACGTATACTTCTTTGAATACTGTTTCCTGTTCCAGATTCCGGACTTTAGAGTACGTTAAGACTATACAGTCCGGCATACTTAGGAATGGAGAATGTAGTGATCATGACATGTATTGAAGGTGCGATATCGTTGATCACCTGTTGATACTAAGAGAAACCTTAGTATTGATGGCCAGCGTAAGCATTACTTAAACATTGATTTTTTAAGAACAAAAAAAAAAATACTGCATTCCCCTCCTCCATTTGTGGATTAGTGGTTACGCGCGAACATTTGATTTGTATCCAGAGACTTGTAGGTTCTAGTGTTGGTTGTTGGCCATCATGACACAAACTTTATGATTTCTTTTTATTAAACCTAATAAAGTACGGGAATTCACTTTTGGCCAGAGAAAACCTGGAAAGTCTGGAAATTTTGTCGCTAGTAGTGCATGAAATCTGAATATACAATGTGTGTCCTTTGTTTGTGTAAAAATAATAATTACAGCAGGTTCGACGTTTAAAATTCATTCCCACTTTCTTCTTCATATTACTTTCTTTTTTCTTTTCATTCCTGAGGATGTACTCAGTTGAATGAGAAACGTCAAACAGGTTGTGATTGTTCTTTCCAGAACAACAACGGAAGCTAATTATAAGTATTCCATTGTTTGTTATTACACGGAAGTTATTTTGTAGGTTCCATTGTTCTGACAGCTGTCATGGAGGTAAAAAATAGTAATAAATCATATATTCACAGTTAAAATGTAGCAATACTTTGCTCACACAAAACAATGTGTTTATAGGTCAAATTCATGCTCAATATCACTTAAGTTAGAAACTTTAAGTACTTGTGTGCTGTTAAAAATATATTGCTCTGTTAACACATTTAACGTTTCGGGCCCAACTATCTCCGTTTTTGAAAATACCACGTAAAATAAAAAAGGATAGTAAGAAGATAGAAACCTACGAGAAATTCTCTTCCTTGTACACTCATTTCAATGAATTATACATGAGGACAACTCACGGTATGTGGATTCTTGTAGGAATACTACACTGTTTATTAAAAACTTATTACTATGCCTTAGGTACCAAAGGATTAATGACGGACTTATTCAATGTTATGAGAAACATACCAGCTATAACTTATAGAAATCTTTTATTTATTATGTGTGCTGATGAGACAACTGTGGTGTAGGTCACCACTTGTATTAAATATGACGTCCCAGTACGAACTTCCACAGTAAGGAAGGGGAAAAGTATTGGCCAGGTTCTTAAGCGTTTCCTCACTGACATAAACTTGGCTTTGCTGGAGACATTAATTGTAAGGAAGAGGGTAATACAGATATCCGATCTCGTACTTATTCACTTTCCATAAACAGGGTGAGTGAACTATATATTGTTTGTAATCATACTGTTACTGTTTAGAAATGTTGATTTTAGAACATATTTCTTGACACAAGCGTTTTTGTCGATTTTTAAACGTAGAACAGATCAAATATGCTAGAGTGATCGTCAAAAACCTGATTCTGAACATTCCATTTTTATCCATTGTGATTGTATCTCTTTGTGTGCATGAACTAAGCTTACGGCTATCATTAATTGGACCATTAGCTAATTCTTAATAATGATAATTTTCATTTGTGAATATTCAGTATAGTTAATTTGCTACACCTGCTGCTGAAACTTAAAAAAATATCAGCCACTACCTTGAAATGTGCTTTTCATAACAAACTTCCAAATTGTAGATTAGCTTGAATAATTAGGTTAAGCCTGCAACGCTTGCTATAGAATTGCCTGTTTCAACATATGCATCCGTAAATATATCTGTTTTATCCCTTCTAGGTCAGCTAAAGAGATTGACTATTAAAATAGTTAAGTATACGTATCTCACACATGACAGAACAAAAGAACCCATCACATTTTAACTGTACATTCCTGTACAATATATTTATCAAACAATAGAACTTGAAGTACCAGAACTTCTTAAACTGATACTTCTGATATATGACCTTGCGCACTCAACACAAAATACAACCTTCTATAAACAGGCCATAATAAAAACGAAACAACAATATTTAGAACAAAAGATGAGATCTGATAACTATTAGTCATTCTTCTCAGAATTAGTAGCGCGCGTTTTGAATGAATTATTTCTCACCTAAATACATAAAATTACAATCGTGCAACCTTGCATACGGCTTTTAGCCAGACTCGAACCGACGTAACTTAACCTGTTGCCGATCCGAGATCGTTGACCGCAAACACTACACCACGGGAGTTAGGCCCTATACAGGAGCTACAAATTTAACTCTTCTTTCTAAATGTCCCACTTCCTTTTTCGAGTTCATATTCTAAATTAGGGTTAGTTTTCAAGAAACGTTAGATGTGTTAACAGTGTAATATGTTACCGAAAAACTACTAGACGTTCGAAATGGGAACATCTATTCTTTGGCACTACACGATTGCAGAATACTCCTCAACTAAAAATCTCTGCCTGTAGTGGAGTGCCTGGATCTCTTAGGAGCTGCTAAGAGTGTCGAGGCGAGAGGAACATTCTATACAAACAGAGAATTGACCGTGCCGTGGTGGTGTAATGGATAGCATACCTAGACGGCAACTGGGAGATCCGGGTTTGAGTCCTGGTCACGGCAGTTGCCAATTTTTCTGTGATAATTTCCATAAATTGTTGCCCATGACAAAATGTTGGTAATCGGGAACAGCTTTTTCTGATCAAACTGCTCCATTTTCACGTCCCACTTTCGGTATTAAATCCACAGACAATCAGTAGCATTTTGCTGCTTGTATTTCGCTTATTGTTTTTCAGCCCATCAAACTGATGAGCTTTCACAAATAGTTTCATACAAATAAGAATGATTGGCCCTAAATTTAGAACCATGTTTCTCAAGATGTTTAAAAAATTGGTCAAATTTTGCAACTAATTTTAGAATTCAGAAATACATAGTTCCAATAATTGGGTATCAGGAAATTTCATTATCGCCGTGTAAATCAAGCCCTCCTGTTGCCAGAAAATTAACAATTTCTACCAAGCCTCTAAGCATTCTCTTTCAGTTGATGATCGCAGTAGTAACCTCACTGAATTTTCATGGTTACCACCGAGGTTTTCGTGAAAATAACTTTTCTTCCAAAACAAAAACTTACGGCTGCAAATCTCGTCGGCTGAGTCTACGTCATTACTAAATTATTTGTCGAAAATAGAAAATATATTTCTTGTAGATTTGGAACATAGTAACCTCTTTCTTTCTATCTTTTCCCCGTTTAGGATTTTCCTAAAGGACAAATTTTTGAAGTCATATCTCTTATTTTATTTGTACATCTGTTCTGACTTAGTTAAATTATTTATATTGCTTTCAAAATAGTCTGTTCCTTTCGTCCACGAATTTAGGATTAGCCGTTTCCCATTTTACCGGAACTTGCTTCACTGTTACTGATTTCATTAATGCACAGCCACAGACTTTGGGATCTAAGTTCCGATCAGATTCATGGATGCCTTGTCCAACACGGGCAACTAACTTATACATTTTAGTACTTCATTCTATTCCCCTTTGCAAGCCATTTCTCTTTCCCACTGAAGACCTTGGTCTTAGTGAAGACAGTGGCTGAAGTCTCCCTAAGCCTCCACCTAAATCCGGGTCTGGCTGGGAGGCTATGAAAGACATGGAAGGTCCATTCAGTCCACATTTAAAAAAATCCTGACTGTGAGACATGCATAAATGAAAGTATTACCTTGGAAAGACTCACAAGGAATCATATTTTACTATATTTGCTGTAATATTGTATAAATTTAATTATTTGCACTAATTTTTCATGTACCCTGGTAACAGATTCATTCTAAGTATAATTACTATTTAATTAACGGTGTATATGGCTGTGTATTTGTGTGTATTATTTGTTTACACATAATAACATTATAAAAATCTATTTTTGCTAAATTTTACAGCGAATTTTCATTAGATTCCAAATCTCATGTCAGCGCAAAGTAACTGAATGTTCTTTTGGCTTCTATTATTCACTAACTGTCAAAGTTGTGATTCTGTGTAAATTTTAATTATTTATTTGCAACTGATTATTTCAGTCGATCCATCCAAGTTTCTTCAGGTGACTGATACAAAAGTAAAATTTACCTTAAAACAAGCAAAGTATAGTAGGATAGTTAAGAACCAGAGGAGAACCACTCTAGATTGTGCTGTTATATCATCAGATGGAGTTCTTGCTATTAAACAACCATAGCGCGTAAACTTGTAAAAAAAATTAAATTTTGCATTTTTGGGCAAGTTTAGTAAACACAGAGTTTGGCACATCACGATTCCATTAGCTGTTAAGTTTTCTAAAATCCACATTCATGCTCCAGCCGGAATTCAAACCCGGAACCTTGGAGACACTGGCCTGACACCTCAGACCACACAACTACAGCGGCTGACACGTGTAAACTTATATTCAATTTTCAATCGTTCCTGATGAACTGCGACTTAGATTTTAATCTTATTCAAACATAGTACCAGGAGAAATTCACTGGTCTTGCATAGTTATTTAATTAATCTTCTGATTTCAGTTCCACATATTCATTGCTTCCGTGCAATTTAATGATCAGTGTATTTCAGTATAGCAAGTGCTTCATCTCATTTACATGTGCAAATAAAAATCTATGATATGGCAAAGACAACTAAAAAATAGAAATTACATGTACATATAGAGTGATAATGATGTGACTGTTACATGGGCATAAATTGATGGAATTGGACATCATGATTGTTTCTGAACATGTGCTTAGACACTCCTGTCAGCCACAATTTTTCTTCTAGTGATAGTTTTGCTTCATTAGTATGCTTATATTTTTGTCCTAGTCTGGCTGAAGCACCATTTATAAAGTGCTTATTTATTTATTTATTGAACACAACAGGTTTATAGCCTAATTGTGGTGTTCAACATACACATATCAAGATATGACATTTTCTACATACGCACATAGGTGTAACATACATATTTGGAGCTGCATGGTATCATATTCTTCATAAAATATTCATTATTTTATACAAGAATGGAATTCTCTCATATTTACGTTAAATATATCAATCTTAGGACATTGTTTAAGTATACAATTATATAATGATCACATTCTCCTAATAGGTGATATGTCCATTGCTTTAGTTCTTTGGGCCGAAAGGTGGAAAACAGCATTACGCGGTCGAGTTACTCTATGCGGTACATACAGCCCTAATTCAGATAATAAGCTTTCTGAGTCGATTTTACTGTGTAAGAGTTTGTGTAGGAAAGTTAAGAGAAAATTAACTCTTCTGTTTTCAAGAGATTGTAACCTGTACCAGGTCTAAGTACTTTCCAAATTTAGGATATATTCCAGTTTCTTTGTATGTCAAAAATCGTACAAATTTAGGCTGTATAATTTCAATTTGCCGAGAGGTTTTCTGGGTATTAGGATCCCACATTATTGCTGCGTATTCTAACTTTGACCTAACATACGCTGTATATAAAGTTTTTAAGACATCAATATTCGAGAAATCGCTAGTTAACCTCATTACAAACCCGAGGTTCCTGTAAGCTTCGCTAACAAGGCGATTTATGTGCATGTCGAATGAGAGGTTAGATTTAATTGTTACACCAAGATCAGTAATAGAATCTACTCGAACTAGTGGAGAGTCATTAACTTTGTATTCGAATTTTAAATAGTTTGTTTTTCTCGTATATGACATTACACTACATTTATTAATATTTAATAATAACAATAACATAACATTTAATAATAGCAACTTGTACATATTTCCTTAGTACAAAAGGTACTGGACTGGCTAAGTATATATTGAGATACAGCCATTTATTATTTATTATATTATAGAAACACGACAGCCACACCATGTCCATGGAAGACTTGTTGATCTCTCTTGTTTGTCAGTAACAGATAAAAAAAATATCAATGCACGAACCTAGTTTGTTTTCATTCAAATCCTCCCTCTGATGGCACGAGAGTGCCATGTATACAGGGATAGATTTCGGATAGGTTTCATCACGTTGTTTCGAAAATTAACTAAATTAGTCCCTTAAATATAATACATCGTATTGTGAAGGTAAATAAGTAGAGGCTTTACGAAGTATTTTTCTCTTAGAAATAAAGATTATTTTAATAACCCGCGTACAAACTTTCTTTTGGAAATTTCAGATATAATCATCTTTATTTCGAAAGAGAAAATAGCTCTAAAGTTCTTCATTTAAGCACCTTCACAATGCCATCTATTATAGTATTTAAGGGGCTATTGAGTCTTTTTTTTTTTCAAAAGAACCAGATGAAATCATGATATTCGTAGAATTCAATACAGTATATACTATTATTTTATTATGTACTAACCATGAGACATTCGGGCCCTAACTGACTTCCGACAAACGGAAGAATGGTGCCCAAACCTTTTGCAGTGTAGGCAAAATGGCATATCTTCCATCTCTGTTGTCAATAGAAGCCTATAAAGAGAAACGAACTTGTACTTTTTTATTTTGTAGACCTATCTACACTAATTTACCCAAAACATGATAAAACAGGCCTAGTATTATTTAGAACACATTTTAGTCCGGTGAAGTGCAACAACTACGCTGACATCGATTCCACTAATGCACGAAAGACCTTTGAAGAAGTGTGGAGCCATGCTTTCTGGGCCGCCTTCTACAGCCCCCTGGTATTTGTGCAGGCACAGAATCTTGAGTGCGAATGGATATCATTACCACGTCCCATTAAGTACGCAACTGCTTTCATGCCGGGATAGATTGAGAACATATTATTCGTCGGAAATTTTCAGAATGCTTCTCGAACTAATTGTGGATAAATTGGGAATATGACACGGTTAAATATTCTGCTGGTGTATAACATCGTTTTTGAAGACACATGAAGCCGCAATGATCACTTTACATTGCAATGTATTCGTCACAGTTCAATGACGTATTTAGGAGTACCATCGACCCCAACCAATGTCACATGAAAACACCCCCACACGTATGGAACAATTGTTATCACTAAGAGCCTGCACGGTACCTGGTTGAAAAGTGGAATCCATAACTCCATCTGAACTCTAGCATCAGCACGAAACGACTAGTGCCGTGACTCAAAGGACATTGTCACATCTTTCCAGTCCTCCAGGAACCAATTACCATGTTAATGAGCTCAGTTGAAGCGTTGTGCCCGGTGTCTAGTTGTTAACAGGTGCACTCTGGTTGGGGTTTCTGCTACCATATACCATGGAAACTGAAAAACGCTACACTGGCATATGGATATGCGTTTGGTACGTACCTTCTGCACTGAATGTGGATGTGATTTGAGCCAGTATCGTTTGTCTCTTACCGTCTAACCAGACACTGCTGGGCATGATTATTTAGCACCTTTGGTCGGCCAGTGCGCTGTCTACGGTGAGTGGTAATGCATTCCAGAGATATTTCCGGTATATATACGATACATCGTGGATTGAAGAATGTTGAATGTTCAAGTAGCTTCGGAAAAGGGTCTGTCATTCAACTTTTGACCGAAGAGGGATTTACAGCTCCAAACATCCATGATAGGCTCAGAAATATGTATAGTTATGAAGCAAGGACGAGAGCAATGTTTGAAGGTAGGTGAATAGGTTCAAGGAAGGAGAAACTTCCATAGAGGACTAATGGAAACTGACACCGAGCTGATGATGATTTTTGCAGATCGGCGAATGACAGCCCGAGAAATAGTCCGACTTGAAATTATTGTGAACATAATGCTGCGCAGAGGATGCTTGAGGGCCTAAGATACAAAAAAGCGTGTGTCAATGGGCGCTACATCAGTTGACACTCGCTTTGAAAGACAAAAGGTTGAAAGTATGTTCAGAATTGCTGTCCATATTTGAAGTTGGTGAACATTGTTCTCTTTTAAAATTTTGTGACTAAATTTGAGACTTAGGTATACCAATACGACCCCAAGACTAAGCAATAGTGGATGGATTGGCGGTACAGCAGTTCACCTAGGCATAAGAAGTTGATAAGTAAGAAGTTCGTAGAGTTATTGGTTCTTGTTTTTCGGATGACAACTTAGTCATTTTAATGGATTTTCTTGAAAATGACTCCATAGTGAACAGTGAATATTACATTGCGTGCTAGTAGAAATTCCGACAAGCTATACAGAAGAGATCTGAGTAAAATCTTCATGTTATCAAAATGCATCATGTTTAAGTTCGGGCTCACTCGTTTTTAGCCACACACCAATGTCATACACAAATGGGCTTGTCAGTGGTGTCCAACCTCTCTTCAGTCATGATGTAGCATCATTAGACTTCCACCTCTTCGATGCAGTGAAGAATAGCCTTGGTGGCACCAGATTCAGTGATATAGACGGAGTGAAACATGCCTTTAAGACTTGGTTCAAGCAGTATTCTGCAGTTTTTCCAAGTGATTTCATGAAATAGGTTAAAAGGTGGCACAAATGTGTTCAGTGCAAGGGAGATTATTTTGAATATTACTATTCTGTGTGCAAAGGATCAGTGTACATATGTAGTTGCACCTTTCAACTTCTGTTTATTAGGAAATTATTAGCCAACATGCATTACTTTCAGTACACCCTCGTAAATAACTTACTTGAGAAAGGTAGCAAGTGGAAAGAAAATGTTTCTAAGATCGTCTGAAGAATAACATTGCACAGTTCAATAAACTCAAGCTTAATGACAAAATAAATTTCTTAATACATGGTTATTTCCATGAATCAGTTTCTTTGCTTGAATTTCGTTAATCAACCTGTTGCTCGTTGTACTCACCATGTGAGAAAAGAGCCTTTAAGTAAAATTTATCTTGGTTGGCGTGTAGTGAAGATGAAATCTATCTTATTAGAATTTGAGAGAAGTGATAACATCTGATTGTACGATAAAATTCGACAACGAAAATTGTACAAATCCTTCACAGTTGTATGGTAATGGCAATTTTGACTATTATTTATGGCCTTTAGGCATCGAAGGTTCAGGACGAACAGTTGTATGGTGAATGAGCCATGAACCTGTGAATGAGTCAGTGCAGTGTTTAAGTAGAATAAAGTTCTCTTGAAAGGTAGGGATACTCTGAATGATAATTCTCAAGAGAGCTGACTCAGAACTGTGAGAAGTTTAACGAGGTTCAAGAAAATGGTGCATGAACATAACAAACTAACGATGATATTGCCCCTGCAACACAACTCAGAAATTGTTAATGACGCGCAACCCTCTTGGATGGCCTGAAGATGAATAACAGCACAATTTACCTCATCTGCTGTCACAGGATCAACGAGAAGACCACATTCCACTTTTGATGAATTCATCGACAGTGCTTCTGCATCACATTCTAACGGCAATGGGACTAATGAAGATGGAATACTTTTGCATGATATGTTATCGTATGATAAATCAAATTATTTTGTACGATTCATAATTGAAATGGCAATCGGCTACTTCAAATCCACGTTTATCACTGCTCTTAAATACGTTTAAGAGTTGCCGGACCTAGAATCAATCGAGGAGGGAAGTATTTTCACTGTTTCCCAGTGGGGAAATGTGAGTCTCCGGTGACTGACAGTTACGGGTTGTTGAAGTGTTTTAATTATTTTAGTATTGAATGGAGGAATTCCTAAGTTACACCACTAACATCTTGTTAAAGTAAGCACGTTATTACTGTGATACAATACTGTACAGGATGACGAGTATTCTTTGTTGAGATTTATACCCTGAAAAAGAAATCGTACGAAAGATGTGTATTCAAATTTTGACATTGTTTAATTTGCAGAGGGAACAGCGCATGGACTTTTCAACTGACTTTTCAATTGGTACTAAGACTACTTCTAGGACAGGTAATTCTTAAAATCCGCGCATTGTATACCACCACTACTTCTCCAACCCTATGTGGCAGTCATACACCGATGAAACTTGTCGTACTTGTATTCCCCATCTCTCCATTCACAAGTCAAGTTCATGATACATCCGCTGCGGCTACCGTCGATTGACATTAGAAGTCATACAGGTTTAGGTTCTGCTGCCGGGCACACTGACTGGGCTTTCCAGATTTTCATTAGTTTCAACAGGAAAATTCTGGTATAGTACCTGAAAAGGCCTTTACGCGAACCCGGAAAAGTCCTGTTTAGAAACATCATACCTCACGTATCTGATTAACTTAATCCATTGCTGCTTATCTGGCCCATAAATGTAACATGTATAATAAAGATCATGAACGAATGTAGTTGATCTCCAAGGATCTCAGAAAATTTTTTCTAGAAATACTATAGGTCTCATACCATGCCACCTGGACTAGCCAATATAAAACCACCATCAGTATGAACGGTGCCTTCTTGAAGTACATGGTCCTTCACAATGTATGTTGAGTCTTACTACCAATATTGCTATTGCGTTCGATTTGTTAGAGATGGCTACACAAATAAGTAAGCAACAACCTACACACATTACGAACATCATCTATAGAGTATCGATTATATTATTAGATGCGGTTAGGTTAGTTCAAATGTAGCTTAAACATTAGTTCGGCTCTACTACTAATGAAAACACACGTATTAGTTATAGGAACCATGCCTTCAACTATTAACTGTTGCCCTATACTAGCACAAAACATATCAGAAGCAAACGACACATAACAGATTTGTATTTAATTAATTGGACAAACCCTACACATCGTGTACACATTTCCGTAATTCGCTTGCATATATTCAGATACACATTTCTATTCCAAATTAGCTTTATTCGCCGACGTTACTTCTGAAGGAAGTATCTCCTATAATTCAATGCAAATATTGTTTTATAATATCCCATGACGACAATCCGAAAATCCATAAATATAG